>JAYMSF010001901.1:0-11121 GCA_036897335.1 Silene vulgaris
CAGTTACCCTTAAACAATAGGCTTAAACAGTTAAACTTCACTAAATCAAATATGTCTTTGGTTTAATTTTGTACTTATTTACTTGTGGGTCATCTGTGTGCTTTGATTCAAGAATTTCTTGAGGTGCTAAGTAAGCTAGAAAATGTGATAGTTCGTGCTGGTCTTGAGACACTGCCCCATGTATTTCTCTTCTTTCTGCTGGGTTTCACACTTTCTGCTAACTCTCCTATCAGACCGTCTTATAATCGCAATTTGTCCCGCTCAACTCCTTTCGGAGTTTGTGTGCTTTATCGTCAGCGGTTGTTATTGCTCAATTGTAAATGTAGGCCTGCTAGGGTTTTGACAGTTTCAAGCAGCTCCTTGTTCAGACCGTCTTATACTCGAAACCTATCCCTGAACTTGTCCTAGGGTTGTATAACTTACACTCTCATAGCAGCATTTTATCTCCCTCAAACCCGTGGGAGTTCGGCCTGTTTATTCACCTATTGTTAGATGCTGTTATTGCTCAATTATAAATCTACTTCTTCTAGGGTTTAATAGTTTTGAGCAGCTCTTGTTTCAGACCGTCTTATATGATAGGAATTTATAATTATAATTGAACATGTCCTAGGGTTGTATAGTAGCTAGTTATCTCACTGGAGCCTTTGCCGACTTAGTGTACTTCATTGTTACAGGTTATTATTCCTCAAATATAACTGTATGTCTCCTAGGGTTTACAGTTTTCAGTAGGTCTTGCTTCAGTCGGTGTCGGTCTTAGCGTAGAAATTTGTGTCACTCTAACCTTTGTTGACTTGGTGTAGTTTATTGTTAGCGGTTGTTATTACTCAAGTATGGAGGAATTGTTACTACTGAATATTCGAATTGATGGAGTTATTGATTGGTTGTGTGTAGAATGTGAAAGATTACGAGGGTATAATAATGGCGGCAAAAGGGGGTACTACTAAGGCTAAACAGCTGGCTGCTCAGCTTATTCCGAGATTCTTTCACTATTTCCCTCAACTTCATGATACTGCTGCTAATGCTCATTTCGATTTATGTGAAGAGGAAGACATTGGGGTTAGTGTTTCAATTAAAGATTTAATTGATCATCGTGGTTTTTCTATCTTTTTATTAATCTGATACTTTGCTTTATTTTGGGACTTTGTTGTTGTTTGGTTGTTTGTTTGGTCCTTTGCTTTGTTTTTGCGGGAATCTGTTCGAGCTCTCTGCTTGAGCTAGATCATAGGTCTTTAAATTAATAATTAAAGAGAATATAGATAATACAGAAGGTTATCTGAATCATTCATGTAATATTTAACAAATTGTTGGAATGTGAAAAGGTTAGTTTTGCATCAAATTGAAAGTTCGAGGATTGGTTTTCCTCAAACTAAGTTTCATTAACTATTCCATAAAGGAACAAAATGACATACTCCGAATCTCGTAATGAAGGTCTTTACTGTTTTCCATAAAAGAACGAAATGAAAGTAGAAAATCATTGTAAAAGTTGCCAAAAAAATGAATTGTGCGAGATTTTTGTGAAGGGTAGGGAGTATTATTTTGTTCTTCTTGTTATGCTATAGATACATTTTTTTTATATTTTAGATGATTTGGACGGTTTCGTGTAATAAGGTACTTTGGACACTTTAGTTATTTATTATCTTTAAAGTCCTAAATTAAAACATGCCTTTAGTTTAAGCCAGGGTTACCTAATTCGCTCAACCAGGCTGCGAATTACGAATGAATTCGCGCGAATTACGAATTCGAATTATGGTCTTTCGTTATAATTTATCGAATTATGCTCAATTTTGAGCGAATGGCGTATTGGTATTACGAATTCGAATTCGTTGTATTACGAATGAGGTAACCTGGTTTAAGCATTAATCAGACTTTCTGTATTTTTAGAGCTTTATTGAAGCATAGAGCAGGTATTTAAGGCAGTGTGTTCTTTATCTGATGAATGTAAGTGTTCGAGGATTGGTAAAGGAATTGTTGTAACTGTTCAATCTTTTGAAGATTTGTCGCTAAATTGTTTGCGTGTTCTGCGCTTTGTTTTCTTTTGTTGTTCATGAACATTTTTTTGTTTTGCTAAAAGCTATATTCTTGCTCTTCCTCATTATAACTTACTATAAATACGAGAATAAAGACGTTTTTTGTGATTTTGCTTATTTATCAATATTCCTCTCTGCTCGAAACAGTGTGTTCGCTTTGTCATGATCTTATAGGGCACTCTCGATATTATGATATTAAGTCTTCCACCTGAGAATTTAACTGTGGTAATGCTTGTATTACCAGGTTCGTGTCCAAGCTATTAGGGGTCTTCCTCTTTTCTGCAAAGATACACCAGAATTTGTATCCAGGATTGTTGACATTCTTGCTCAATTACTCATGGCTGGTAATTTATATGTGTGTTATGTGGTATTGTCGATAAATATTCTGTTCAGCTCCTAATTTAAAAATAATTTTATCTTGTTTAGAGGAGAATGTGGAAAGGGATGCAGTTCAGAAAGCGTTGATGTCTCTGTTGAGGCAGGATGTGAAAGGTTTGTTGCATTTACAACATGTATAATGATTATTGATTAATACCCGGTGGACATGTTCTTCCTGATGTTATTTATCTATTTCTCCTTATTATACTCCCTTCCTTTTCGTTGATACCTTCCACTCCCAAAATGGCACATTATTTAAGAACAGGAAGTAAACAATAAATAATTCAAGAGATGAAAAAACTAGGTGGGCCATTTGTATGTGAGATAAGTCAAAAACAAAAAAGAGAAAGTGAATAAATCAAAGAAATGGACCAAAAAGGAAAAGTGAATGTAATCAAAGAAATTGAGGGAGAATTAAATTTCAGTGTCTGGCTATATATGTTGGTTCCCTGAATTTGTTTAGTTTGCATTATATTGACCCACTGAAACAGAAGAGATTTGAACGCCTTTTCCTACTATCGTATACTCCGTACTTTTCAATTCCAATGGCCTTTTGCACTGTCCTTGGCTAATATCTCAACTTCCCACTCTTTCATTTCTCTTTTCTTATAACACACTTTTAGTTATCTTTTTCCTTCCCCTCTTACAAGGTTGAGGAGCGAAAAAGAAGGCTTGTGTCAATCATTTAGTTGCAAGCCTGTCGTTATAGATGATAACACATATAAAAAAGAACAAAGATCTGTAACCATACTGAAGCTGTCATCTTTAGCTCATTGGCTTTTGACAGACACAAAACCGCAAGCAAGGAATTGTAAGAAACGTGAATTCAGTAATTACCTATTTTGCTCAGACGGAGCTCACAGGGGGATTTTTTGAATTTTTTTATGGTATTGGGCCATTGGCCTAAAATAAATAATCTTTCTGTGGTATTGTCTCGCACAAATGGTGTATTTGACAAACGACATAATGGCTTGTCGAACTAACATATGTATTTATTGTTCTCCTTACTATCTCGGTTTTACTTTAATGTGGGCTCTAAACGAAACGTTCAACTAATTAGAGTGAGAGACCAGGGTCTGTGCTCGACTATATAGTAATGGCGTGATTTATCTGCTTTGAATCTACTGAATTTTGAAAACCAACATTGACTTGTCTTGAAAGAGGGGGGAGAAGAAAAAGAGTAAGAACCTGTAAGACCTAAATGAAATTTTCAGTTGATTATAATAAATTAGGTAACTCCTAAATCTAGAAGTTAATATTAGTCTAAGGCGTTTTATAATAGCATTTGTGAGAAACTAAATAGGTAAATTTTGTTGAACAAATGACAGATTCTAGTAGTTTGCAGATGGGCTAGATCTCGTTTTTCTGATCTCCTAGACACCTCCTATTTTAATTCTCCAATTACATCTTATATATTTTGCATTGATGTCTTTACAGCATCGCTAACTGCATTATTCAAGCATGTTGAAAGTGTAGACGAGAGTACTGATGAAAATATTCGGGACAAGGTCTTGAGCTTCATAAGAGACAAGGTATAGCTTCTCTGGTAATTGCTACCTTCTGAAGTTGTGGAAAGTAGCTAAAGTAAGCTTGAGTACTTAATGAGTCTAGACTCAATTGTGTTGGTTGCAGGTCTTTTCTCTTAAAGCTGAACTTCTGAAGCCACAGGATCAAATGGAAAGGCACATAACTGATTTAATTAAAAAGGTGATTCTACATTTGAATTTTCCTTACTAAAGTAACTATTGCTTCTATTACTACACCTCTATCACATTCCATTGGTTGTGGAAACATAAATATAGCTAAGGTTGAGCAAAACTTTATATCACATACAGTTGTAAAAACTACATTGGATATACGGTTTTGAAAGTCATAAAATTAAGTACAGATACCCAGAAAACCAGATATTCTTAGTGCTTGGTTTTCGGATTTATGATCAAGAATAGCAGATAACGCCATTAAAGAACCAACAAATCATCAGTGCTATCCTAACCCATACCTGTGTCACACTCACCTCCAAGATTCTCTACCTACTACCATTAAACGACCACCTTAACTTGCACCACAACCGCCAAAAACTCGATCTACACCAACACCCCTCAAACCACCTCCTAACCCACAACCGTCATCCTTAGCGCACCGTAAGTCGATCTAACAGTAGCCACCATCAAATTGACGTTCGACCACTACCTATGTCTCGCGCGATTTATAAATCATTTTTTTTGGGTTTAATAGTTTTCCTGGTGGTTTAGGTCGTGGGCTGAGTATTACGCCGGTGGTGTCTGATGTGGTGTGTCGAGGACTCGAGGGTGGGAGTGGTTGAATCATGCGCTGGTGTTAGTTGCGGTGGATAGAGGTTATGGTGGGTTGTAGGTGTTGCTGGTGGTTCATTTCTGTTTTGAGTCATCTACGGAGAGGGGTCAGCTGTCAGTGGGCTGAGGTCGTTGGTTAATTGTGCTTCCATCATTGGGTTGAGCGAGCAAGGGGTGGTTATTAGGGATGTGAGGTAGTGTTGGCAGATTTGGAAGGTGGTTAGTGACGAGGACTTAAGGGTGAGGATTGGGGGTGGGTGAGGCCATGAGGCCATTGAGGAATTGATAAAGTCAGGTCTAAAAGGGTTTCATTTTTTATTTTGGCTGAGTGCAGAGGGTTTATCAAGTTATGCCTAAAAAGTTAGGAGCATTTGGCAATTTTATTTATTTTTATTTAAAAATTGAAGTCGGGTCGAAAACCGGATATACGTTTTCATTTTGCCGATCCAGATATGCTACAATTTTTCTAAATCCGTATTGTATATACGGAAATCTGTAAAATGTAAACCGTATACCGTATTGCTTTCATAACCGTATCATATTTATTTGCTCACCCCTAAATACATCATTTCTCAATTTATTTACTATGTTGTATTTTTCATCAACTTGTTGCAGAGTCTTCGAGATGTAACTGGTGGAGAATTTAAGATGTTCATAGACTTCTTAAAGACTCTAAGCATCTTTGGTGACAAAGCTCCTCGAGAGCGGGTTCAAGAGCTTATGGAAATCATTGAAAGCCAAGCTGATCTAGATTCACAGTTCAATGTAGCTTCTACTCCTTTACCGTTTACTCTTTGTTTTTTTGTTTTTGTTTTTTCTTTTTTTTGGGGGGTGGGGGGTGTTGGTTGTTATACTCATATTGGTTGCATGTGAGAGGAGCTGCAATGAATATCATTATCGGTTGAGAGCAAAAAAATAGGCTATCGGTGGTTTACAATGCTGAGCTTGATTAGAAAAGAATTTAATGCAAGAAGTTTTTCATTGCAGGCATCAGATGTTGACCATATTGATAGACTTATCTCGTGCCTATATATTGCCATTCCCTTTTTCATCGTAAGTATTGTCTTCTTACTTTGGTTCACTTTATATCTCCTTTCATATTCTTTCCTGCTCTTAATTATTTTCTTCTATTCCGCAGCGCGGTGCATCGAACAGCAACTTTCTCAATTATGTGAGCGAACATATTGTTCCTGTTCTGGATAAGGTAATTTTTTTTAGAAATTTAGTCATTCATATTTCTACAGTTATCCCTCTTGAGCAATTTGTGGTCATGTGGCATTTCAGCGCTGTAATCCACTCTGTACTGGCAGTTGGAAACTTTGTCTGGAGATGAAGTCAAGTTGAGCCTAGCTGGCTCTGACATGCCCATATTCAACTTTGTCATTCCTGCTAGATTGTAATTCCGTGCTATTCTTCAACTTCTAGTTTTAGCCCAAGGATTGGTTATCCCTTAACTGGTACAAGCTGGGTTGAAAGCTTTCATGTTAAAATATATCACTAAAGCTTGAGACCCCTGATTAAACTGTCGTGTAGCTTGTTCAGTTCTAATAATGTTGAATGGAAACAACTCTCTCATTACTGGTAAATCCAAGATATCGTACTTCATCCATCCTATTTTTATTGGCTCTGTTCAATGTCTTTTTTTTTTTTTTTTTTTTTTTTTTTTTTGAGAAATGGCTCTATTCAATGTTGGTGATCAAACAATGTCAACTTTGACCCTTTTTTTCCTCTCATAGTATACACTGCATATAGTTTTTTAAATTGATATAGAGTACTATGAAAATTATTAACTTGATATGATCTAATTTCTAATGTGACAAATTAGACATTATATTTCTACATATTTTTGGAGAAATTAATGGTCAGTCAAGTGATCCCGATTGACCAGCATTAATCAATCAAATAGGGATAATAAAATTAGGATGGAGGTAGTAGTTTTTATCGGACTAAAATATCTTCAAGCTAAGAATATTCATTAATCATAAACAGATACTTAATGAGCCTTTTTGTTCCATGATTGTTACTACATGCACCACATGACAGTCTCTTTTGACGCAAGCTGGTCAATGACAGGGAGCTGAGGACGTTAGTCATTACTATAATGCATCAAGTGGATGCTATAGTTGAGTTCAAGCTGCGTGTTGAATTTAGTTCGTTCAAACATTTACAATGTTATTAATTCTATGGTCCTGCCATGATTAGCGTCAAAACTCCATGAACATATTGAGCTTTCTAAACCTTAGCTACAGTGGGATCTATGATCTTTTTGTTGCTTATGATACTATGTTTTGTGTATTCACTTATGCGTATTGGACGCTTTGTGATTTTGCTTCATTCAGTGGTCTATTTAATTTTGTATTGTCTTATGATAAAAAAAATTCTTGTGTACTTTCATACTCAGCTTCCAGAGGAGCGTAAGCTAGATCTGCTCAAGAATCTCGCTGAAAGTTCCCCACATACTATACCACAAGATGCACGCCGGATTCTTCCTTCAGTTGTTCAGCTTTTAAAGGTATCCAGTATGTTGTTTGCATCACTTTTAGGCTATATCTGGCTCGATTTAATCATAATTGTGTTAAATAGTTTTCATCAAGTAAAGGAATGGTGGTAGATAAAGGTAAAATAGAAAGTGACTCAGAGAGAAGTTTTTTGTGTTGATCCCTGGCTATGCAATGGTGGTTGTTCATTTCCGAACTACTCAGGCTGGCAAATGTGTTTTTATTTTTTGTTTGTTTTGTTTTTATAAAGAAGCACTATACTTGTATAACGAAGTATCTTTTTCTAACTTAAAGCTTCTTACAACTGTCTTTTTCATCTATATTAAAATGAAGTTTCTGATTACATGACATTGACGTATCTTTTTGTCGGGTGCAGAAGTATATGCCTCAAAAGAGGACTGGGGAAGAGATGAACTTTACTTATGTAGAATGTCTGTTATACACGTTTCACCATTTAGCCTCAAAGGTTAGAAGTTTCTTCATTGCTGACAATGTTGTTGGATCATCTGTGACTCTGGATGATCATTGATGCGGTTTTTACACTTTCACTTACTGCTGTTATCTGTGTCTTTGTTGCCTTCAGACTCCTAACGCTACCAACAGCCTTTGTGGGTACAAGATAGTTACTGGCCAGCCATCAGACAGAATAGGGGAGGATTTTTCTGAGCAGTTTAAGGACTTTACAGAGAGGTAATGAATTCTCTTGCAATCAACAATGTCTTTCTAGTTCATTATAGTCCTCATAGAGTGAAATTGAGTTTTTGTACCTCCATTATTAAATCCCCATCCCTGTTAATGTCTGTATAATATATTTTGGGAAAACAAGTGGTTGCTCAACTGCTAATAAATGCTGGTAAAAGGCTAGGAGTCTCTACTTTTAAGGGGTAAAGCAGTTTGACAATGGACATAATACCAAACATGCCTCCATCAACCTATGTTTGTCAGGATCACCCACGTCCCAGAATATTGTCTTTTTTTTTTTTTTTTAATTAATTCTTTGTTAGTCATAGCTTGAGGAAATGATGGTTGGGGCTATTGTTGTTTGGTACGAAATGTTATCTTCAAAGAACATAATTTTATGGTCTGTTAACACACATAATTCGTTTTAAGAGGAGATAGATACTCAGAAATATGGGTAGTAATAATACAACAATACTCACCTATGTTTAGTTATGTGATTCTCATTTTTCACTCTGAATCATTGATTGAATAACGTAGATTTGTGGTCAATACTTAATTTTATTGTGTAGTAGTAGTTACTCAACGCAAGTTGACGCAATTTTCCACATCCGGCTCCCCCTACCTCTCCATTTGCTGGAGCTGTTGAGGCACTGGGTATTGCTGTTGCTGTTGTGGTGTGCAGAATGGGGTTATATCTGTGTCACACTTTGTTGTTTGTAGGTGTAATGATAATCTAAGGAGAGCAGATATATGAGTTTTAGTTTGATTTGATGTTATAAGCTCTTTGTAGTTTGTAATTAGTTCCAAATCCATATTTTACTCTCTGCATAATAGATTTGCCAACATGATGTAGCCTTTCATCTCCTTTTACTGTTTTGTGGATACTCATGTTATTGTGTCGGTTGTGACAGGTTGACTTGTGTCGAGGATCTCTCTAGGGCTACCGTGAAGAAGTTAACCCAAGGGATGAATGTGCAAAACAAGAAGATGGCAACCGCGTCAAATGAAGTAAAAGAAAAGATTGTAAGTAATAACTCTTGTCGGTCAAATATCCTGGACCAATAAACTTAAATGCTTTCCGGTTTGGGAATATTCAAAGCATCAAAGGCTCGAGTGTTTTTAAGGAATTATGTCACTGAAATAAAAGGAGAGTTAGGAATAAGAAGATGAAAGGCTACATCATGTTGGCAAATCTATTATGCAGAGTAAAACATGGATTTGGAACTAAATACAAACTACGAAGAGCTAATAACATCAAATCAAACTAAAACTCATATATCTGGTTTGAGATGACTAGACTACTATGCATTAGGTACTGGTATTCAGGTATCAAGTCAATATGAAAATTATTTAATCTAGATTATGTCTTTCATCTGACTAAATTCTGTGGCTTGCTTGAAGAAAAATGAAAAACAGAATGCTGCAGCGGGGCTCAAAACCTGCAATAACATACTGGCCATGACACAGGTATGACTTACCGGCTTTGGAACATGTATTTTTTCTATCTTGCGTCCGGATTGATCAAACTTAATTGGTCTTTTTTTTTTATCAGCCATTACACAAAAGCTCACCATCATTCATCGGTGACAAGCGGATCATTCTATCATGGAAAGAAGATGCTAAATCTGCTGTTTCTCCAGTTACTGGTGGATCTGGGTATGTGTTCTCTTGGCCAACTCCTGGCACACATCTATAGGCTTTAGAGCCTTTTATTCTGTCTGATACTTGTTGAAGCTTTAGAGATCATGGCTAGTAGACTTGGAAAAGCTGATGCAACGAGGGATTTGTAGCCACTTGAAACAACTCAGATCCAACCCCAACCAGATTCTGTAGACTTGGACCGACCCAACCCTAACCCGGAAAAGAACAACTCACAGACTCTGACCCAAACCGTGATCAACTCGATTCAGAACTACTTGAAACAACTTGGCACAAAAATGACTCGATCTGTTATGAAGCGACCAGAAATGATGAATTTGGAAAATAGATAAAACCTTTATGGCCACTATCTGAATGATCTGATTCACCCAGCTAACCATTCATCGGAAAATAACTGAACACGAACCTAATTTTAACATCACACCCCAAATGACCCATCGTGGATCCTAATGATCTGTAAACACGCCTTCTCAGTTTATTCATTCGTATAACATGGTAGTGTGTTACGAGTATTTTCAAGGGGTTTCATTTACACATGTTTTCAAATGTTATTCTGCTACGGTGGCGTATGAACAGTTTTTTAGTTAATTTTATTTAATTTATCATTGTAGGGGAAAGCGGCCTGCTAGTACTGCTATTAATGGTTCAAACAACAATGCCGCCAAAAGGGGGCGTGGAGCCGGAGGATCTCAGAATCAGCTTGTTAGCAGGGCCTTTGACAGCATTGGTTACAGAGGAAGAGGAGGTGGCCGAGGAGGAAGAGGAAGAGGATGGGGCGGACGCGGTAGAGGTAGAAGCTTTCGGCAATTCTGACTGTTAACTAGTGAAGGGCAATAATAGTTGGGATACACCCCCAAGGCCCCAAGTTGCCCTTAGTTGCAAATAGCAAATCTGTGTTGAGATAGAGAACTGGAATAGCTGATACTTAGTTTTTAGGCTTGTTCAATTACACTCTTCCTAAGATATTTGATTATCAATAATTTCCAGTGTTCGTTGTTTTATATCTCGCATTTGCAAGTTTCCGTAGCTTGTTCAATCCCAGTTATGGACGTGTCTCCCTTTTACGATACAAAGGCGACAGTCCCATTGCAAGAAAGCATCTGCCCGAGTATAAGATTCTCACTTGCTTGCCCTCATATCAGTAGGAGTGTTGTGATTATACTAAAAACTTTAACTGAAGTTCACAACCTTAGATGTGTGTTTGAGTGTTTCCAGCAGCCAAAAGTCCCAAATAACTCTATTCATTGTCAATATTAATCGATTAAAAGATTAAAACGAATGAAGATTATGGATTTAAGTTAATGAGTTCGGTGATTTGGAGAGTTTTAGTGGATTGATTAAAATCGGTTCAATCTATGTTTTGTAGGCCACTGTAGGATGACTTTGATAGCGATAAGTTCAACGTTATTGAGTCTTCATAGATTTCGGACCCTTCTCTCTCTAAATTTTCCTCTCCCTTCTCTCTACCAAAAACAAAACAAATAAACACACTTGCTCCGCTGCCTCCGCCTTCCACACATTGACCACCCCGTCTTCATCCCCTACTCTTTCGCCGGAGATGGGTTT
>JAYMSF010001902.1:0-11121 GCA_036897335.1 Silene vulgaris
TGCCGAGCTTTGTTTTCGAGCCGATTTTGAGCCGAATTTCAGCCAAACTTAACCAAATCTTAGCTGATACAAAGCTTAATACTTTAATAGTGCTTGGATTCAAATCTCGTTACACCGTTTTTTATGCAATTGCTTTGTCCTTAATCAAATGTTATTATAGTCATTCTGTTCAAAATGCACCATATCTCTTTTACACACTTGACTGTACACAAATTATAACGTAAATATCTTTAATTCACATTATAAAAAAAAACTATCATGGTGATAATTTGATGCAAAAGATAATGTAACCTAAAAGACCTTGACGACAAATATTTCTGCTTTTCACCGTGTTAACTAGAAGACTTAAATGTATATCAAGGATTGTAGAAGTACTAAGGAGTCGTTTGGTTGCATATATGAACTTGGATTGCCTAGGAAGTGATAACTCACATGGTTTTTAGAATTCACGTGAATTAGAAAATGTTATTTGATTGCATAAAGGGAATGCAATTCATATAGGCCTTCCCAGTTACCTAGATTGACCTAGGTAAGCAACTTACTATAGAGGAATTAGAGTAAGAGAATTTCTAATTTATGTGAATTAGGTTAACTAAACAAGGAACCCATTTTGCAATTGACATTAATTGGAACTCTTTTAGCAGGTAACCTAACGACCCCTGATTTTGCCACGACTTTGCATTTGTCCACGGTGGTATTACCAACACAAAAGAATTGGGATTTAAGGGTCAAATTCATTTTGTTTGGGTAACTGTAAAGAAAAATTTCAGGTACAGTTAGAAGTTCAAGTGTTCAACTTACGTCTACGATTTTATAATTCCAAACCAATCTGGGTAAACCAGAATTGGAGCATTCACATTGGCCAAAGTGAATAAACATCGCCACCGCAGAGAAGAGCATAGACCGCCTTTCATTTAACCTCATCCAAGAATTTTATTGGGGATCAAAAGAGAAACTTGTCTTTTCGAAACAATAGGAGAGGGATTCTACTTATTGACATCGCCGTTAGGATAACCTCAACAAAAAAGTATACAAAAACCTGTTGGATTACTGTTTCTTCATCCAACGTCAATGCCATCGAAGAAGAATTGACAAATAATAGTGTGCGACTTAGTGAATAATGTTTTAATCTATAAGAAGCTTGTTAAAAGTATCAGTCAGTGGGACCAATCATTTTTGATGGCACCACATGCTGGTGGAACTCTTCCTCTGTCAGAACTCCAAGCTTCAGCGCAGCATCCTGCGGAACACATTTCATCAACTTTTCAGTTTCACTCATCAATTACGGAGTATCATTCACTATAAGCATGAACTAATCTTGTCTTTGGACTATGTTCTCCACCTAATGATTATGAGTATTTTCCTATACTGATACTTTAGAAGTATGTTTAATCACAAAAATCTATTACTTTGGTTTCGTGTTATGATGGAATAAAGTAAAATGACTTCTAAAATTAGCTGCACTTCTAATCTTCTATCCATTGTGAGCAACAGTCATCTGTCATTTGATACAATCCTCAAAGCAATTTTCATTATGGCCATGCGATATCAGCCCTCTATGTAGCTAAAATAGGGGTAAGGCTGCGCATAACCGTTTTCCTCTGCTGCCCACCATTTGCAGGATCCTTTACGGAACCTTGGTAATGTTGTTGTATTGTTACCACAAAGACACACCACTTTTGCAGTGCCCTAGACAAATACCACCCTTGGACAGCTAGGGAAAACGTTCTACTAATGTCATATAGTCATGTAAAATAAATTCAAAAATGGATAACAGCCAAACAATTGTTGACAGAAAAAGGTAGGAAGTTTGGGAAAATAATTCACAAGGAAACAAACCTTCAGCGTTGTTCCTTCTTTGTGTGCTTTCTTTGCAACGGCAGCAGCATTGTCATAACCGATTTTCTGGCAAATAAAAGAGAACCAAGTCAGTATAAAAGCAAGATGGAATAACAAATCCAAATTTACATTAGTTGGTTAGTAGTAACTTACAGGGTTCAATGCTGTTACGAGCATAAGTGACTGCAAGTACAATAAAAAGCAGAAGTTACGCTTATTGTAGTCGACCGCAAATTATATATTCTAACATTATTATTTGCAGCAGTTACCTCATTTAGCAACTTTGAAATCCTCTCCGTGTTTGCTTGAATACCCCTTACACAATTCTTTTCGAAAGACGCAGATGCATCTCCAAGTAATCTCAATGACTAGAGGCAAGAGTCAAAGGAAAAAAAAAACTTAGAATTAATAATTGGAAGAGCGAACTAAGTTAAGCAGAAGACGCAACAATTCAAACACCGAGAATTTGAACAGAAAATATATGCTTATGACAAAAATAGTGCAATTATTACATACATGAAGAAGGGCATTAGCAATGAGAGGCTTGAATACATTTAGCTCAAAGTGACCATTGGATCCTCCAACTGTAATGGCTACATGGTTTCCCATTACCTGCAAGTGTAAATGCATAAAACATCAATAATAAAATTCACTTGCTATTTATGGGGTTAATAAAATGCAAGAAGGTCAGACCACAAAATCTGCTGCCATAACTGAGGATGATATTCTAACTAATCTGAATGGCCCAACTTTTCTATCCCTTCTATATTCACTCTAACCTTATCTCGGTACATCTCTAGTATTTTCTTCGCTTAAATACTTGATCCACATATGTAAACAACTGTTTCTAAAAGATTTTTAGTATAATTCGAAATTCATTTTGGAGAACCTTTTTACTTAGCGAGTATAAAACTGAGTATATGTTGATTTTGGAACTGCTTTGACTTCCACAATGACATACACATATTGAACATCATCACGCAGTAAAAGCATAGACAATTTACCTGAGCACAGACCATAGTCAAAGCCTCACACTGTGTCGGATTAACCTTCCCCTGGTATATTAAGTGAAACATCAGCATACATCAAGAAATGAAGCCCTAACATAAGATCTTAACTGATATACAGACTGAAAACCAAAAATGAGAAAGAAGTTTACAGGCATGATACTGCTCCCTGGTTCATTTTCTGGCAGAATTAGTTCACCAAGACCACATCGTGGACCACTGAATGGCAAGAAAACTGTTACCAAACTGCAAGATGTATCTTTGATGATGAAATGACCAGGTATTGTAGTCCAAGAAATGATACCTTCCTAGGAATCGGATGTCATTAGCAATTTTCATTAAAGAAGCAGCAACAGTATTGAGAGCACCACTTGTTTCCACAAAAGCATCATGTGCAGCCTGATAAGTAGCAGAGAAAATGAACTCCATTTAATTGTTTCAGAAACAAAGTGCACAAACAGAAAGAAATGTAACTCGAAAGCAATTTGAACTGACCAGTGCTTCGAATTTGTTTTCAGCTGTCACAAAAGGCAAGTTAGTTTCTTCTGCAACTGCGGCGGCAATCTTCACATCAAACCTGAAAGGCATAGTAGATGATGTTGAGATGTTAAAGAGAAGATCAAGTTGGACCAATCTCAAAAATTTATCAGAATCGATACTAAATGAAGATATCACAGAAGTCATTAAACATCACACAGGCAAACAGCAGTAGTAAATGTTGGCTAACAAATCTCATGAATGTTTCAAATAAAACCCAAATCTTCTCTATACAAGAAATAGACACTAGCAATCACATATGACAACTATATGTCAATGCTCGTATATGTGATTTAAAGCATCTTTCATAATAATAGTAACATTTTCGACTAGTACAACTTTCACAAATATAGTGTCAACGAAAATTACGTTTTTTAAAATTTCAAGGAAATATTTACTTAATTTCAACAATTTCGGCCTAAATTTACTTTTCAGCACAGTGGCCAAAATGCACAAATGGTCTTGAATAAGAGGCAAACCAATCCCCCAAGCAATTCCATTTATCTAATTTACTTTCTGCTCGTATCATCTTCAAACAAGATGGATTCTTATTTTTCTATCTCACCCACAATTGTATTTGTTCTTAAAAAACGACTTCATAAGATAAGCTGATAAACTCCATCATATGAAGCACACAAGTAGCAGCACATGATGCTCACAAAACCCCTTTTAGAAAATCGAGTTATTTTAATATTTACTAATCAAGATTTTACTCGTCAATCTACCCAAAATTCAAGAGAATTCAACCAGTTGTTGCATTTAAATCCCTTTCGCGTGCTCGAATGCTTTGTCATTATACTTTGTAGCTTGTACACCTTACATGAACTCATGAAAGCGCTATCATTGTGTGTAAAAGAAAAGTAGCCTTAACCGTCAATAATCAATTGTAAGGCACTACTCAAAAAAAAAGAGGAAATAAATGTGACACAACAGGAAGACATACCCTTTCTTTGTATTTAATCCAGTTCCCACAGCGGTGCCTCCTTGTGCAAGCTGGGGGTAGAACCAATGTGTGTGATCAGAGGAATGATAAGTTGGTTGGAGAGGGTAAAAAGTTGATGGCTGAGGGAGCCTACCTGATACATCCGAGGTAGAGTGCAGACAACTCTTTCTAGACCATACTTCACCTGGAAACACAACATAAGTTAGAAAACCTGCACTCGATAAAATCAAGTTCCCCTACATAAAAACAAGACCAAAATTTGTCATCACATTACATACTGCAAATCTGTCGAACATTGTGTCATTCTCAAATGATCTTATTTGAACATTATCTAAATAAAAAAAAAAAATAATAACAAAAAAAAGACTTGAATAACAATTGCTGGCAGATGATATCTAAGGTCTCCGAGTCCTACATTGTGATAGGGAATTTAGGCCATTTTGAATATATATTAATAAAAGGATCTAATCGCACGCCTTAAATGGCTATTCCTGCTAGGTCACACCCTCTTACAGATAATTCACAAAATTACGTAAAAACAACAAAAGAATCTTATAGTGGTGTAACTTTTTTTTTTTTAAAAGGATATGAGAAATAGAGAATAGACCCACCCTGACCCAATTGAAACCACGACCTCCCAGCGCCATTGGGGGACATGATTTTGGTGGTTGGCGGTGGATGGTCGTGGTTAATGGAGTATGGAGATAGTACAGAAAGAGTGTGGGAAACCCTTGGGGGATAGGAGAATGATTTGAGGGAATGAGGGGTAAACCCGTTTTGGAAAATGGGTGAGGAAAATGAAAAATAGGGGCAAACAAACAAGGGTATGCGGACATTTATATTCTATATTCACTTTCCTGAAAACCCCATACCAAACAACCATCAAGTTGCTCTTTGACTAGGTGAAGTGTCAATTTGTGCAAGGGACATAACTTCTAGTGATAAGAACACTTCAAAAAATTAAGAAGGATGCAAACAGCAAATAGCTTACTTGAGTGGTATAGCCGCTGAACTCTTGACCAAGCGTCAAAGGTGTTGCATCTTGTGTATGCGTACGCCCAATCTTAATTATGTCGTTGAATTCATGAGACTGTACAAGGGGACAATCAGAAATCAAACTAATTGCAATGACCAATGCATACACTAGTTTGAAGTGTTCACGTGAATCATAAGATGTCTACACTAGTTTGACAGGAAAGGTTGCAAAATCAGATGATAAAGGTAGCAATAAGTAACAATAGTATATCTGTGTGTGTAATATGTATGATATACAAAATAAATATCACCTTGGCGTTCAGAGTAGAGTGTAAAGTTTTTAAGCTTGGTAAGAATCTGGAATTTACTTCCATAGCTGCTGCAATGTGCATCACCTACAAAGACGATAATATGTTAATACTAGTTGCTGGCACGACCAGAAATCATATATTCATTAGGAACTTGTGTATCACTTAGAACCAATAGGGCAATAAACATAAATATTTTACCCAACGCATGCCAGAATAACTTTATTTTGCGCAATTACAAAAAAGAAATGAATTGTTTGTAACTTCGTATGCCAATTGAAAAATACAGAAACGAAGATAAATACTTACTGTTGGGAACGTATCATTAGAAGACTGAGACCTGTTGACATGGTCGTTTGGATGCACAAACTTCCCTCCTCTCTCATGACCAAGGATCTCAGCTGCCCTGTTCGCAATGACCTACACCCAACAACAAAATGTGACGTACAGATGCAAAAAAAAAGAGGCAAATAAGATCGAACAAATGTTTAACTGCACCTTCCGAACACTAAATAATGGCATGAGAAGCATTTGCAAGGCCTACAAAATCATACAGGGACTAACCTCATTGGCATTCATGTTGCTTTGTGTGCCACTGCCAGTTTGCCAAACCACGAGAGGGAAATGGTCGTTTAGCTTTCCCTCAGCTACTTCTTGTGCAGCCTGCATAATTGCTTTCCCTATTGTGGGGTCAAGGCCATAGTCCATGTTTACCTGCATCAACCAATCACTAAAATTCATCCAAAAGTTGAACTAAAATGCTCATACTAAGGAAACGAAATATTCATACGATAAGGAAATTTAATTTGCCACCAAGATATAAAATTCA
The DNA here is from genome assembly GCA_036897335.1 of Silene vulgaris. NCBI lineage: Eukaryota > Viridiplantae > Streptophyta > Magnoliopsida > Caryophyllales > Caryophyllaceae > Silene > Silene vulgaris. The sequence continues at coordinate 6,439 of JAYMSF010001902.1, forward strand.
TGACACCATTGTTTCTCTCTTTGAGACTAATTTGATCGTAGCTTTAGTCTACAATGAGAGTGATTCGGAATTCCGGGAAATATGTTTTGACTTTTGACAAATATTTTGCAATAGACATATGAATACATTTAGCAAAACACCTAGTTGTTTGGCTCTGGAATCTTCTTTTAAGAAGATAATGTTATACAACATACCTTAGCAGCACATTTCTTCAAAATCCCGAAGGCTCGAATTATCGGCTCAGGCATACGTTCACGGTCCCCACCAATTTCAAAGTTCTGAAGAGATCTCTGAGTTTGAGCTCCCCACAACCTTTAATGCCCAGTAAGAACAGCAACAAACCGTCAGCTTTGACATTATAAGAACAGCGGCACCACAATTCAAGAACTAACACAAGAAAAATGTACGTATAAAGGTCTTATGACTTAAGCACCAGCAAATGAGGTCTTAATCTCATATTTATGTAAGTGGTCATTATACAGTCGAATTAGTTCACCTGTTCAGGATTCAGATCATCACTACATCAATCATTCCAATATCAGTTAGCAAATGTTTCTATTGTCCTCAACTCCTCATTAGCATTCCAAGGGAACTTCCGATTTTGTGAGGTCCATACCGTAGCAAATTTCTACTCTTACTCTTTAAAGTGTGACAGACATAGAGGGAATGAGTTCCAATGCAAAAGGGGTAAGGCGAGAAACAAATAAGCACGCCTTAGATACACAGATGATAAACAACAGTGTTTTTACTGGCAAAAGTGTATAAGCTTTTGTTCAACAATTCCCCGGTGGATTTGTAAAAAGGGCTAAGAATACATGTCGAGAATAAAGGGCAGGAGATAAAGGGGAAAAGCAAAATGCAAAACAAACAAGGAAAAAATAGAAAATGCATAATAGGGCGCGTGATTACGTCTTTGGTAATTGCACTTGGGTTGGATGCGCCTTAGGCAAAGTGGAGCAAAAGGCAACATAAGGCAATTTACCTGGTCGCTCACAGACTCTAGGTACGGTTTTAAATTTCCTTGTAATATACAAACAGCAAGAGCATTCTCATTTCAGATTCGGGCTTTCAGCCAAGACTTCCCTTATTATATCAATTTAGACGACACGATTGCAACAAACTTTTAAAGCTCGCTAACTGAAACACACCCTCCACCCTCCAAATTCCAAACTCTAAACAGGAAACAGTTCTCTCCAGCAATATCTAATATCTATCATATGGAAACGTTGCTTTCCATTTCACTCACAATCAGACGTTTACCAAACCTATCTATCTTATTCATTTCATTCCGCGACAAATCCAGTTTGTAAAAGAAACATCATTCTCGATTCCACATTCCGCCACCACTTCCCAAATCCCGTGTATCGATGACACCACCATTAACACATGAAAATTCTACTAAAAAACAATTATGGATGAATTAAACCGTCCAGATAACCCTAATTATTGCAATCACGATCTCCTAATAACAACAACATTAATGCCTTTAACTAATCTAATATAACCAAATCATTTGGCGATCCATGACGTAACCGCAATAAATCATTCATTATAAATTAAGAAATCAACTGATGAATAATATAATAATAAAAGAGATATCGAGAGAGAACGGACTTGTCGGAGGGGACTTGAATAGGACCAAAAGTATCGCGTTCTTCACGAAACGACGAGTAGAAGCGTAGGCACATAGAACGAAGAGCAGCGGTGGTTGATGTGGTGGTGGTGGTGGCAGCGCGGCGGCTAGCTAAGAACATCGCCATTTTTCCCGGCGGCAAGGTAAGGAAGATTCAGGATGGTGATTGCTGACGCCTGACAGAGACCAACTAAAACTCTAATAGGCTGCGTTTGTTTGTTTATTTGTGTTATTTAATTAATTAATTAATTAGTTAATGAGTGAGACTCATTGTCTCGGTGATCAAGAAAAGTATGGGCTCTGGAAGGTCCAATCCACATACGCCTCGGGCCTCGGGCCTCGCAATTTGAAATGAGGAGGAAATGTGATGATCCTCACCTAGATGGCTATATAGATTGGTTTATTTACTACGAAAGGAAAGTGTAAGCTGTTGGCTGAAACAGCCCAAAAAAGAAAGTGTAAACTATTGACAGGGCGGGGGAGTACCTTTTTCTTTTCCATTTTACACCGTTTATTGTTTCACGTACGTCTTAATTTAAGATAGCTCTTACAACGAATCAAAATCGAGGTGAAAAAAAAAGGGGTAAAAGTCTTAAATTAAGCTGGCCTTTAGCAAGACTACGTGTTCATTTAATTGGTCCTCAATCTATATTGGATGTTCATATTTTGGCTTACTAAAATTAGAAAGTGAACAATAGTTTGAGGAGCAAGTTTTTAAAGACGAAGAGGATAATTAAAATGGATAAAGTATAGTACTAGACCTCCGAGAATTAAATTCAAAGTTTTGATTACTCGTTTTGCTCAGTCGCTTTCTAATCTGTTTTTCATTCTCGAGTGTTTCACTCACTTGTTAACCTTTATATTTTGCGAAAATACTAATGATGAGCAATTTGACCATCCGCATCATTTTGCTTCATTTATCTTCCAATAATATTATGTTTGCGAAATAAGAGTTGGAGTTGAATTACGTATTTGAACATTTTAATCGAAAACAAAATACATAGTTTGAGAGTTGAGTTGAACCCCAAGATACTTGTGAGAAAACAAAATACAAAATTTCCTTCCAAGAGAAACACACAAACACACTGAGACACACTATTGAGCTCTGAGTACAAGTTGGTTTGAATCACTCAAGAGACATAACTAGTTTGGGAGTTGAGTTGAACCCAAGCAAGCTCCTCTTTATACGCCACATTCCCTTCGCAAGAGTCTACACAAGTATACACCAGGATAGTAGCCCAATCCAATGAGTCAACCTCATTCTTCACCCCAAAGTAGTACAGGAGTTGAGGCAGTATCTGTGATTGTCAACAAGACGCATTTATGAACCAGGGTGCGCAAAATATAGTTTCAGTCAATAGGTTGTTTAGTTAGATGAGTGGATCGACAAACCTGAAACTCAAAAGTCATTGCACCGCGACAATAAGAGCATTTCGGTATATCGGCCTTAGATGGTCGACCACTTGATGTCGGCCACAGAGGTTGAGCTCTTTCATCCCTTGAATATCTGTTCCAATGAAAGAGAAGCAATTATTACTACGAGTCTACGACTCTTCATGTCAACTGTGTATACCTCCCAAAGCTGCATGATATGAAAACTACTATGAAGTACTCCGATGAGTTCATTTGCATATGAGGTCATAATCGATATTATCATTCAAGGGCATCAATGAGGTATCAGTTTGGGCATTGCAGATAGGTTTAGCGAATTTGGTTCTCTTTTGACGTTTACTGAAAAAGTGAAAAGCATTCAAATCCACAGAAATCATCCGCAAGATTACCTCAAAACTTGTTCAGGGGCCCTAGCCAGACGCTCCTGAAATGCTGCCCAACTCTTTCTGTCATCATCCCCCTGTTTCAAACACACGACCAAAAGATTTACTTAAGAGCGCAGGGTAATAATAAACATTAATAACAATAGTAACTTCTAGAAAAGTGATGACAGAAACCATACTTCAAAAGTGTCCAACGTTGATTTGGCAATTCCATCTCTTTCTTGAGTTGTAATCAATGAGTTAGAATGCTCATCAACATCAGAAGTGGATAACTCACTCTCATCATCTACTATAATGTTATACTCGGGCCAAAGTGTTTTGCTTGGAGCTGTTGACGATAAACATGAGATTAGTATTTGTACCTTAGTCATATACATGAAGTAGTTGTTTCAATAAAAGAAAAATAATCAAGATATATCTCGCCAAGAATCCAATATCTATAATCTTGCCTGTCGCCTTCTCCTTCTTCCCTTTTTCTAACTTCAATCTTACCTCATTTCAAACTCCGCCTCCCTTGCCCTTCCCTGTCTAACCTCTATCTCTTTTGATGATAAGAGCAAAGAGGAAATAATTTCTCTTTTCATAAGCAAGATAAAATATTAAGCGACACCAAGGGGGTGATGCCCATGTACCAAATTCACCAAAAGAAATCATAGAAGGAAATACTTTTGGCTTTCTCCCCTTGTCGGCTTGCAGCAAGCATATGGAATGCTGTCTCTAGCATTGTTCAGAATTACTACCTCCATTCCAATTCAGGAAGTAGTTGTTTCAATAGAGGCAAATAATAATTACAGACACGTAACTAGAAAAAGCAATGCTGAAATAGATTATATGAAAGAGACCTTTCGACATTTCATTTGAACAGGCACCACTATCATCTGGCTGAGCACTTAAATTTCTACATTCCAGTTTATGACCCTCACGCCAGTGCTTCACCTACAAGAATCAAGAGAAAAAATTCAGTAACAGTCGACTTAAAAATTACAGGATATCACAAAAATCCAAATTTTAATTGCCTGATGTTTCTCAGAGCAGTAACGAGTTCTTTTACAGCTGCTACAAATTTTATCTCCCTTCCATGTTCTACACCAAGCACACAGTGGAGCTGAAACATATCAATATCAAGCAGACTTCAGAATTTTCTGAGTTGAACAGTTTAAAAAGAAACTCACCATATTCATAAATGAAAAGAAGACATAAGAGTGTAAGACCAGATAGTTCCTATTAGGCACAACGAGTCACAAAGACTAACGAACGATAAGGAGTGACAACCCA
>JAYMSF010001903.1:0-11120 GCA_036897335.1 Silene vulgaris
AAATGAACGGATATGAAGAAAAACTGAACTGAAATGAGCTGAAATTAAAAGTCCAAAAAAACACGGTACAGTGTCTCAAGTACTCCGTGTATAATTAAGGGAAAAAAGTTTAAAAATGGTTAAATATCTATTGAATAATTTACAACGGAGGTACAAATTCATCCCAACCAAAACCCGTTATAAACAAAACTAATTAGAAAGTTATAGTGAGTAAAAATGTACTGCGAAAATAAACGACAAACCATTATTACCAAGTAGCGAAAAACCAGTGAATTTTTTTTTGGAAAACCAGTGTCGGCGATAGTAATAAAGCAGACAACATAAAATCGCTGACTTTAGTAAAAGACCAATTCCAATTGATGTCATAGCATTTTTCAATATACAACAAACAAGTGCTATGTAATTGTATATACATATATACATTTCATTATTAATTATTATTATTACATAAAGAAACAATCTTTCCTTTAAATTCCATTATTTTTGCTTCTATTTTACATCTTGGGATTCATTTCTGTGTCTTCTCTTTTTGTTTTTTGCACAGAAAATAAAAATGCAGAGATCTGAGAGAGAGCATCATAGTAATAGTAATGGAGGAACAGGATTAGTAGTTGATAAAAAGAAAGAACAACATCGTTCTAATTGTATGTTAATTATTGTTAAATGGATCTCAAGTGTTGTTGCTGATCCTAGACAAATTCTTGCTGGTTTTCTTACTGTTACTATGTTTGTTATGCTTGCTCATATGATCAAAAGAGAACATTTTAGCTCTTTTTCCAAGGTGGGCTCCTGTTTATTTCATCAATTCTGTCTTTAATTTGAGTTTTTTGTTGTTTAATTTGATGGGTTTTGTGTTTTTTGAGATGGGTTTTGTGTAATCATGCTTTACTTTGTTCATCAGATTTTTGCTCAAATTTTTTTTTTGGAAAATTTGTGGGATTTTGATTGATTTTTGCTGAGTTTTGGGTTTATTTTGATGGGTTTTGTGTGATCATGCTTTATTTTGGGAAATTTGTGGGATTTTGATTGATTTTTTGCTGAGTTTTTGAGTTTATTTTGATGGGTTTTGTGTGATCATGCTTTACTTTGTTCATCAAATTTTTGCTCTATTTTTTCTAATTTTTTTTTTTGAGAAATTTGTGGGATTTTGATTGACTTTTGAATTTATTTTGATGGGTTTTGATTGATCATGTTGTTCTTTGTTTATCATATTTTTGCTGAATTTTTTCTAATTTTTTGGGATTGGTGGGATTTGATTGATTTTTGCTGAGTTTTTTCTAATTTTTGGGGAATTGAGTGGGATTTGATTGAATTTTGCTGAATTATGGGGTGTTTGAGTTTGATGATGGATTGAAAGTTAACATATTTTTGCAATTTGATTGTTGTATGATGAAGGTGGACGTTTCATCACTTCAAACAAATCCATTGGAAAAAGCCAAGTTTGAAGAACAGATTGAAGATGCAGTTGATAACATTGCATTATGGGGTGATGATGTTCCTGCACTTAAACCCTGTTGGACCAAATCAAGTTTTGGTAAGTTAAGACGGTTTTAAGCAAGACCAACTGAATCTATAAATGGGTTATGGATTTGAACCTTTGAAAAGCTTGATTACTGTGTGTCATGTGGATCTCTTGAGAATTGACTTGATTCCTTGTTTTCAGGTAAAGCAGATGAATCTGAGGGATATCTTACTTTTTCCTTGACAGATGGTCCTGAATACCATGTCTCACAGGTAGTTAATCAAACCTTTATTGGGATACGCAAGCATTTTTATGAGACGGTTTCATACGTAAGAATTTGGTTTTGGTCTTATGTGTAAGTCCGTCTTATGCAAGAGTGCAAGACTCAGACTCACAAGTCGATATATGGTTGGGTCAAAAGTTAATTGTGGAGTTTAATGTGTGATCTGGTTTTATTGCATTGACCACTTTTGACAATTGCTTCAGCCTTCAAGCTGTATCAATGGTTTTCCTCTCAATTTCTTTTGCTTTCTAGTTCTAATTTTCGAGAATTGAAGGTTTATGATGTTACGCTGCTTGTCAAATCTGAAATGTTTCGCATTAGATTTGTATGTTTATGCTTACAACTGATCTAGTTCAAACCTCTCTTGCCTGAAACGGTGAATTGGGGACTTTTGTGTTCTTGCATTTTAACTGCTAGAGCATTTGGATCTTTTTGATTGATGGTGAGAAGACTTTCATTCGTTTGACTTATAGTACTGCTGAATTTCCCGGGACCGTACTTGAGACCTATAATTTAGCTAGGTCAACTACTCACTGGTTGGTCTATAACGCTCACAGAGTCACAGCCTCACGGGTACTTATGATCGAGTCTATAGCTATATCTATAATACTGTAACTTTTTTCGCGCAGATTGCTGATGCAGTGGTGGTTGCAAGAAGCATTGGTGCGACTCTTGTACTTCCCGATATTAGGGGAAGCAAACTGGGGGACAAAAGGTTAGTAATCAAAACCTACTATGCTGTTATTTTCCCATACCATTGCTACATGGCGTGCGGAGTGTTACTCAACCAGTTTAGTATACGCAAATGTTCGCCTGCTCTTTTCTTAGGAATCATGGATGTGATTTTTCATCCATTTTTAAAAATGTTTGCTTTTATTTGCATTATGAAGGCTTCGTAGACCAAGAATGCACTTCTAGGTTAAAAGCTTTATATCCGGGAAAAAAAGTTTTTGGAAAAGCCATTCCTTTAGCGCGCAATTTATATATTTGCAATTATAAGTCCACATAACAACAATGTTACTCTTGCAAATTATGGGATGGAGAGTTTTGATGTACGCAGCCTAATGCCCATGTTACTCCTGTGTCGTCAAAATACAAAGGCGGATCTAGATTTCTGGATGACTATTGATGAAATTTGCATCGGGAATTACATTGAATGATTGTTAGAATAAAGACATGCAACCATCTTAGTTGACCATGTTGTTTTCTTCCATTATTTATACGGAGCTAAAGAATAGTGAGTCTATGTCATACCCCTTTAAAAATGAGTCCATAAGATTATTAAAATTAAGAAATGTCATGCATGTTGACCTGCTGTGCTACTTAAATTGAGAGTCGTCGGAGTGGCCCGATTGTAATGTTTAACTCTGAAACCATTGTCATCTATGATCATCCAAGATTTGTGTCACCTATAATGGAGAAATGTAGTTTATGAATGTGATAGCTAGCAATCTCCCTTCCTTATTATCATTTCCTCAAATCATTTATTCTTACATCATTTTAACTTGCAGGGATTTCGAAGATGTCTACGATGCTAAAAAGTTCATAAATAGTTTAGATGGAGTTGTCAGGGTAGTAAAGGAACCATCTACAACGATATCAGCAAGAAATCTTGCTGTTGTGAAAGTACCAACTCGTGTTACAAAAACGCAAATTGAAGAAAATATTGAGCCAATGTTCAAGAAGAAGGGCAATGTCAGGCTAGCTACATCTTTTCCATCAGTAAATGTGCAAAAGACGGAAGGCAAAACCGAGACTGACCTGGTTGCATGCAAGGCAATGTTTGGGTCATTAGAATTGCAGTCTGAAATCCATGGAGTTGTGGACTCGATGTTGGAGCGTTTAAGAACATTGAGCAGAAAGTCAGACGGCCGTTTCATAGCCGTGGATTTGAGGGTTGATCTCTTAAAGAAGAAGGGTTGTGAAGAGCAGAACAGTTGTTTCGATGCCAGGGAAGTTGCAGTATTTTTAAGGAAAATTGGCTATGGGAAGGATACCACAATCTATGTGACCGAACCCAGATGGAACAGTAGTCTTAGTGAACTAAAGGAGCTCTTCCCGAAAACTTACACAAAGGTATAAATATCTTCTCATCCATTTACTATTATTTACATAAGTTATTTGGATCACCTTACTTTTGAAAGTCTCTCGGCTATTTGTTTGGAAGGAGAGGAAAGTTGAGGGGCGGTGGCTGGGAGGAGGGAAGGGGTTCCCAAGTTATTTGTATTTGCAAATATGTTATGAAAGAACTATCTTTGTGAGATGTGGCCGACTAGAGAGACAATAACAACCATATTGATTCCATTTTTCCACTTGCAACTGTTTCAGGAGGGGATAATGCCAACGGATAAAAAGGATAAATTCCTCGATCTAGAAGCCCCGACATTAGAAGAGGTGATTGATTTCCACATCTGCTCAGAAAGCGATGTTTTTGTGCCAGCCATTTCCGGCCTGTTCTATGCCAATGTTGCTGGGAAACGGATCTCAACTGGCAAAACTCAGATACTTGTTCCGACCGAGATATCAGATCTTTCTGCTACTCCAGATCGCTTCATTTCCGATTATATCACCAAGCAGACCCACCTGGCGTATTCGTGTTTCTGTTGATAATCCTAATTGAATCCATCCCAGAAGTACCCCATGAACAGGTAAATCAACCCCCTTTGGACAAGGAATCAAAACTTGAGTTGTTTATTGTTTAAGTATACTTCAATTCAGTTCAGTTCAGCTTGCCGAAGCAAACATTGAGGCGACAAGCAATTTAGAAATACAGGTGTTAGTATAGTTTTTTTTGTTTAACTTGTATTCCATCATTTTCGTTGTAAACGATGTGATTTAGACATTATCAGTTTGATATAATTTGTGGCTTTTTTTGGTAATCTTTGTTGAACCTCATATTCCATCGTCAAAACTGAGTTGTGTGGACGTCAGACTTGCCTGATCCGATATGAATTGTTACTAGCACAAACTTGAATTTACGATGGAACAGATGTTTAAATTTGGTTCTGTATTAAAATTTCCGAGATGATTAGATAAGCAATTGGGAAAGGTTATGGACTTGGTAATCAAGGACTAATACGAGCAACAAAGTACTATACCATAATGTACTTTTAAGCAATTTTTCCGTCCTTCGCACTCTATTTCGTACCACCAGAGTTCAGACCTTTAACTGATGTGTTCCGATTTCTCAATCCATGATGTTGCTCTAGAGCTAGCCAGGCGCCACCAAATGGTTGAGATGTTGGTAAATGAGTATCAAGTTTGAATCCCCCGCCGCCTTGGATTTTGCAACTGCGTAGATAACTAAGTGAAACTACTCGGCATTCCATGTCCCCAAATACTGTAAATCCGAAACTGTGGTGGTTATATACTGATTGTACAAGAGTATCACAACACATTTCAGAGCCTAGACTCCAATACTTGATATGCACAGTTCAAGCTCAACTTGAAAAACAGCAAGCACGAATCGAAAAGTTTACTGGAAATCAGAGATGGTTCAATAACAATGGTCAGGCCAACTGCTAATGGCATGTACAATACACAAAACATGGTCAAATATCCGTCTTGAATTATAATCCTAACTGTGTATACATGCCTCCTGAAATACAATGACGATCGACAATGCCAAATTTCTACATGTTCTGCTTTACGTACATAGTGGTCACAAATACTTCGGTAAGTGGTACCGTTATTGTAAAACCACCTGTTGTCATACAAATACCCTAATAAAAGGTCTTCACAAAAATATCTTCTATAGGTGACTTGTTTGTAAGATGATATACGACGTTCATCAGAAGTACGATGTGGTAATACAGGTATACAATGGCCCCAATGCCTCCAAATTAGCTTAGCAAAACCATGAGCCATATATCTTGAGAAATCTCGCGAATTAGATCATCAAACTCGAAAAGAGTTGGAGAAGAAATCCGAACTTGGTACAACATCTGCTCTCACATTTTCTTGCTATCAAAGTTGCCTACTGAGTCATGTCAGTCCCGGCCTTCTTTCCTAGCACGTTGTCGAATAACGGGTTTATCGTGTTGATCACTGCTGCCTCCCCGGGTAACAATTCGAAGAGGATGAGCCTCTGTGTTGAAAACCCATTCATCTAGGGAAATGACTGACGGTGGTGAAAAGAGAAGATACAAGTATTTCAAGGTTTCCGCCAGGAAGAAGCTTTGCATCATATTGTCCTTGACACCAGTATTTACCTGACCAAAGCACCAGGTTACACCACTGATGTTCCATAAAGGATAAACCCAACATATTATAACTACACTATAAGTCAGTTTTTGTACTTTCTCCGATTCTTTGATTTTTATTTTTTTTACCACATTGCATTTTCAGCCAGTTCTTTGGATTCTTGCCTTCCCTATTTGGATAGTTTTTAAATTTAATTGACAAGAGTGCCCTTCAAAAGAAACAATGATAACTTTAGGAAAAAGTAAGTGCGAGGAGAGGGTAATTTAGGAATTTAAGCTTAACAAGCAAGGATCCCCAGTATTGTGCTACTGAACTAGGTTTTTCCCCAAAAGCAATGCTTAAGGATTTAGAAAATCAGCTTAAGTATTAAGGCTATAGTTGCATAAAGAATAAAATAAGCCGTTCAAGTTTTGAAGCTTACATCCTTGAGCCCGACATAGCCAGACTCAATCCGTGAGTTTTTCTCGAATGCTTGAAAGATGTTCCAACCCCATTCTTGGTACGTCTTATTTCCAGTAAGACGCCACAGGTAAAACAATGATTCCACTGTTTCTGGTCTCAGAATGTTCCAAGATGTACCAACAGACAAGTCCTGAACATAAATAAAAAATGCATAAGATGGCAGAAAGTAATCAGTGGAGAATGCATCCTAGGAGAAGGCATCTCACCGCTCCGGAGTGGAAGAAATAATTCTCCCCAGCCAATTTTGTGGGTGTCGACTGGTAGAAGTTGTAACATGTCCATGCCAGCTACATACAAAAATGGTAAGTCATTCAGAAAACTCGGTTACACACCAAAACTTTTCTTGTACTTTTTTGAGGGGAATGGGGTCACGGTATCTAGAGGAATTTATCTCCTCGGCAAAATCTGCTCCCTAAACTCATATTCATCTTCTTGGATGATCACACATGCGGAAAATAAATGTGGTACAGCTTCATATATCTAAGCCCTCAATTTTAGTGAAATACTATCACTGAGACACTGAGTAGTGTTTTACATCTCAAGATCTTCCCAAGCAGTCAAAAAAGATGTTCTGCGTTTGGAGTTAGCAAAAGCAAATATTTGGAAGTCTCGTTACCTCTTCAGCAAGTGACATATATTTCTTAGAATCTTCAGGGCCGTAACCAAATGATCCCAAAGCTAACATACCAGGAGCAAAGCATGCTAACTCATCCATCTGCATATCCAAATTACTAATGACCTTAGCACATTAATATATTATGATAATGGTAGCTTTGATCCAACACCGAAAATTACCTTGTCGGTTAGAGAGCCCCCATTCCTCTCACATATATATGTGAAAGAGGAAGGAGTCGTCCTCCGAATAAGGGATGACAATCCTTTCATCGATGTCTCCCACATTTGTCTTTTTTCCAATATACATGCAAAATAACATAATAAATGCTTCAAAATCATGTATTTAGTTTCATTACAGTTAAGAATGATTGAGGCAAAGAAAATGGATAAATGGGTTGAGCAAAACATCAAAGCAGCTGCCATTGTTTTATTAAAGGATATGTATCAATAGAAACTTTCTTAGCGATAAGCAAAACATATTGGCCAGAGCGATTCAGGAAGATCGTTAATTGATAACTCGACAATACAATACATTCACTTGCTCTGGATTGGTCATATCAGTGGTCTTAGTCTAGTATCGGCTGTCTTAGCCTTCATGTATCAGTTGTATTGATCAAGTGTAGACCATATCAATCAATACCGACTAGTTTTGCACTACTTTGCATATACAAATAATACTATGTGTAGTGTGAACTCAAGCTAATAGAGGTCTCTCGTTACTCAATAATCACTTTGTAAGGCAAAAGGCGAGGTGCTTAAGCCGACTTCAAATTACTCCATGTCCTTCTTGATCCATCTTAAATACTTGGCCCCTTCCATTATGGCGATATCTAAAAAATAAAAAAGTGAACTACCTAAACAATCCCTAGTTAAGTACTTCATAACATACTCCCTCCATCCAAATTATACTCCTAGCGGGGAGGGAATGGTGAGGGTCAAACGCCAATGTTGTATGTCTACAAGTAAATTTTCAGTTAAGAGGCAATAATGACATTTTATCACTCACCTCTACTCAAATGTGGACAACTTAAATGGGATACAGGAAGCCATTTACTTAGTGAGCCGATATGCAACATGTTGTGTTTAGCATTTTAGCATACAAGTATTTCAAATATGACAGAGCTTTTGCTCACCTGTAAGGCTTTACAGCTGAAGTCTTGTTCCCCTGTATCCATACTTTGAGTAGATATTCATAAAAGCTGCAGGAAATGTCTTGTTAGCCACAAGCCCAACCTAAAACTGCTGACTATTACTAGGAAATTTAACGGATCAAAATAACAACTTGATATTCAAAAGAGCTGTCCAATTTTTACCTGTCACCCATAGCACCAAAAGTTATGGTAGAGCGTGAGCCAGACCCACTATCGGGGTTAATATAGATAGGTAGTAGACCATCAGGAGGAAATGTCTTATTGAGCACCGATATAACATTTTCTACCTACATTTTAAGCATCAAGAAGGCGATTCAAATTAACTTAAATCACTTGGGAAAGGAAGCCTAGCTACTTTACATTATAAGCATCAAGACGATGAGCATAGCTACAGTATATCTCTTCACCATGCTTGACAGTTTTTTTTTGTGTTTGTAAAGAGAGCTACAAAATCATTTTTAATACTCGAGGGATTTTGGATACGCGTCAGTAGTACTACATCTCAATGCTAACCAACTAAGTTGAGCTAAGCAAGCCTCATTTGGTAACCATGCACGACGGAATAAACCTCAAACGTTACCTTCTGTTGGTACTTCGGGTCTCCCGTCCTCTGTGAAAGTGCGATGAATTCCAGCTGCTCAGTGCCTGAATCTGCTAGTATGCTGTCACCCTAACATTGCGCAAAAATGAAGATGTTGACGAAGATAACATCAAGGATTTAAAAAGACAAAGCCTGGCTAAATTTCCAACTCAATGGACCGCCAATTGGCAACCTACCCCAGTCCATCCAGGATTGTGTGGCCTTCCATGAGCCAGATTAATAACATTATATGGAACACCAGACGAAGTGTCCCATGCAGGAAGCAATCTATCTGCAATATCTTGAGCTTTCTCAAGAAACATCTTGTCACTGGATAGATCATATGCACTCAGAAGTCCACCTACAACTCTGTTAAAAATCATACAACAAATTAGTCTCAAGGTTAAGGGAGTTCTGAAATTTTTTAGCTACAAAAAATGGACTAAAATTGACGGTAAACCTTATAAAGCAACCTTATGGTTGTCTCAAAGACGCTAGCGTCATAATCTTTGTTGAAATCCAATGAACTGGCAACCCAACTGCAAAACAAGTCATTCAAACAAAATAAATACATGAAGGAGGAGATATGAATAAGAAGATATTAGCAACAACGAGTTTTTGCAACAAAGTACTTGATGTATTTGTTACCTATTGATTTTCGCTATATGACGTGTCTGTGTTTCAAGGTAGACTTTTATTTTCAATTTCACCAGCTAACCAGCCCACGCATTACATGCTATACTGATTAAAATATATTTCCACAAAAATATGTTTTTGCACCATTTGATCAAATTTTGAGAGATATTAAGGGTTAAATGAAGGGTCTCAAAATGTAAAAATCGCATATCATAGAAAATGAAGGTAACGTATGACTTCATGACACAGTCTATCAGCAAATGGAATGCACTGCAAACTTATCACCAAAGACAGACATTTCACAACCAGAAAGTAAAAGAGAGGCACAGTATAAGAAGTAAAAGTTCGGCTTACTCTCTAGCTCTCTGAAACTGCTCATCCAGTCCCATTATATACAATGTATCCAGTGAATCTACAAGTGTTGCTCCAAGACCTCCAAAACTATTGACACCATTTTTTGTTTGCGGCTGTGAAAAAGGAAAAAAATCAGTCTAAGCTACACATAATAATATTAACATTGGTGACAGAAAAGAAGCAACTATAAACACTCGTGAAATAGCTCAAAAGTAAAAAAATTAATCAAAACAGATGAGAAGAGCTCCAGTAATTATGTCTATGGCTCTGTGTAGTCATTATCATTAATAGACTTTTGGAACATAAAAAGTTCAGCAAACCATCAAGGCACAGAGTCAACGTAATTTAACAGTTCTGCTTTATCCCTTTTCCATAGTACTGATAAAGGCAATGATAACATATTGCAAGAAGTACCTGAAGTTCATCTTGGCCCCAAGCATATTTCTCATATGAACTCCAAGCATGAATCATGGCCTCCTTAACCTTTTGCCTTCGCTCAACTTCGATAGGATCATCTTTAACGGCCTTACTTCCTGAGTCACCAATCTTCATGCCCCGAGCATTTTTCAACCCTTCAAGCTTCAACAAGACAAACCAAAGGACGAAACCATAAATGACTAGTCTTCAAAAAGTAATGAATAGCAAATAATGCACTGAATAAACATACTACTGGGAAACTTAAAATACATATATGACAAAAATGCGTAACAATTTTTTAGTTATTTAGTCGATGCTTACGGACTAAAATTCATATTTTATGAAACCTTGAAGAGAACTACAGTGGTTACAGAAGATGAGCAATATCATATAGGTGAGAAAAAAACGATAAATATGGCAAGGTGCTGAAAAGAAGATGCAGAACTAAAGTGAGGCATAGCAACTATTCACCTCCTCTTGCAATCGACTGACATCTGCTAGTAATGTTGCTAACTCTTCCTGCAGTCAGCAAAACTCATGTGACAACTGACAAGTAGAAAACTGTATATATGAATTCTGAAGTAGTAAGCTATTCGCAACGTTCAAGTAAAAGCCCAAAACATTCAGAAACTCTGAATGAACCATTGTGAACTATGGCAGCACGAAGCAAATTCTGAAAATCAACATTTACATGTACATTCTATACAAAATTAGCAATTACTATTACCAAACTACCAATAAACATTCGCATGTAGATCATCAAATTGCATTGTCATTAAACTAAGTAATTCTGTCAGATGAACTACATAGGTCTATGTCTACCTTTGCAAGGAAAAAAGGACCCTTAAGCATTAGGATCTGAAACTTTATCTAAAAGGTCAATCTTTTAAAGATGAAAAGGTCAAGTCTTTGGCCCTGAGACTAACTGCATTGAGCAATCTATCGGAGTAAAATTTT
>JAYMSF010001904.1:0-11118 GCA_036897335.1 Silene vulgaris
ATTTAAGTTTTTCGGACAAAAATTTGGGTATTTCGTGCAAAAATGACAAAGTTTAAGGGTACCGCGTGAATTATCCGTAAAATTATTGATCAATTGGAGAAATTGCATGTGATATGAGCGAATTACGATTCATAATTGTCTAATTGTTAATGAATTGGATAGGTTTGTGAGAGAGAAAGGAGATAACTCTTTTTGGTTTTTTATTTATTATTTTTTATTATTTTTTATGATGATGAGTAGTTACGGAATATTAGAGCAAAGTGTATAGTATTTAAGTAAAAGAGTATGCGGGATTTTGCAATTGAAAAAGGGGAAATATAGGTGGGTATCGGTCCACAACTCGACAGCCTCCAATCGCAGAGAAAACACGAAAAGTGAAAACCCTAGATCGTGATTTCATCGTCCCAGTATATAATCAGGCACTCTGTTTCTCTTATCTCAGGTATTCTTCATTTCTTGTCCGTCTCAATTGTATATAATTATTATTGCTGTCATACAAATTATTTTGCATTGGATTTGCAATTCCTAAATCGCCATTCTTATGAATTAAGCGTATGAGTTTGGTATGGTCGACTTATTTCCAAAACTTGGTATTGCCGAAACGGACTATCTAGGCTAGTTGGCGATTATTCAAGCTTAGGCGAGCAAACAGGCAAATAGCTGCTGGAATTTAGTGCTTTTCTTTCTGGAGGAGATGAGTCTTGCATTCCTGTGGGTTTGGATACATGTATACAAGTCGAATAATGAATTAGTAACGTTGGTTTCACTGGAAGGTTTGAGGCTGTAAGCTTGGGCAAAAAGTGAACACAAAACTGAGACATGTTGGAGACTTGAGAATCACGGCGTTTGTACCAGTGACGTCTTGTTCCAGTGGTTGAGAGTTGAGATTTGAGATTTGAGAATCAGGGCGTTTTTACTACAGTTCGCAACATTGAATACCCCACCCCACAACTGTAATGATCTTGCGACTCCTTTCACCAAAAGTTTTGTGGGGATCTTTGATGCCGTGTTGTCAGAGTAAATTTTCATAATTTGGATTGATTTGGCAAGCTTAAGGCTTTCCAAAAGACTGTTCTATCTTCTGTTACATGAATAACATGATATTTTAGGTTTGTTATGTTGCAATATGTGCGGTTTCCTTCTCGCTCGATTTATTGATGTGTGTCCTGTACATTTATGTTTTCACTCTCTCTTGTGATGGTTTTTCTAGTTTGCAGAACCATGAAAAGGCCAATGCCATGGAGTGACAAAGAAGATGACTCATCCTCAGATGAATCATCATCAAGTAGTTCCGGATCAGAAGCCGAGAATGGAGCTGAAAAGTCAGCACGGAGACCATCTGAAGGTACTATAGTTGACGTAGTTTTCAACTCTTATGCCCTCTAGTTAAGGGGCGGGGCGAGAAATGAAATTCTGGGGTAGCAAACATTTTTCTTGTAGTTGGATATGGTTGCTAAGATCTCATAATTGAACCGAGTGCTACCCATTGCTATTTGGTAGCTTCCGCCATGCCCCTAAGGGTGTGTTTGGATAGCAAAAGTGGAGGGAAAGGGAGGAGAGGTGGAAGGAGGGAAGGAGGGAAGGGAAAGGGAGAGAAGGGAAGGGGAGGGGGGATGGAGTGTGGTTGTTTGGATACAATTTCCCTCCAAATCTTGCCTATTGTGGAGAGATTTTGATTAGGCTTGGAGGAGAGATTTTAAATCCCTACTCTCCCTCCATTTCTTTTCCCTCCAAATGACAGAACGTTTGTTGTCTTTTGCAAAGAAAAAGAGGTTTCGTTTTTTTTTTCTCATGGAGATCTATTTAATTTTCATAGTTTTTGTACGACAACATCGACAATTACCTCGTCTCAAACGCTACTATAGATGGTGGTGTAGGGAGGTTAGTTGCATGCAATCCTACCACTCGTTTCGTACCTTAACAGATGCTTATAATGACACAATGAAATTGCATCTAACATTGTGCTGAATGACTATTACTTTACAGTTAAATGAAGCGCAACTAGTTGACTCGGCTAGATTTTTTAATGCCATCATAATCTGGAACCAAATCGTAGCGAGTCCATGACTCTATTAGATATGGAATGAGTGATTGTCGAACATTGTTCTTTAGTATTTACAAATGAATACATTCGTAGATTCTTAGACTGTAGTGGTTGTAAGGACCATGTTTATTGGTTGTTCTTTAGAATAATCCAAGTGATGAGTTCTTCAACCAACTCTTCTAAGAGGATGGTAAATGTGGCGAATTATTGAAGCAATTCATTGTATCTTTTAATCTCCTAATTGCAGTCAAATCCATGAAACGTAAAGGTGGAGGAATTGATTATGAAGCTTTGAAACGACACGGTTATAAAGGGGGCTTATCTGTCCTCAGGGTGCCTCCACCAAAAGAGGGGGAGAATCGAGATTGGTCATGGTCTACTGGCAAGGAAAAGACGGGTACTGGCAAGGACAAGACCGGTGATCAAGACACGGAGGAATCTTACAGAGAGCGCCAGAAAACGAGAGCTGCAATTGCAGATGGTGAAGAGCTGGTTACTGCAATAACTCAAAAGGAGAAGAAGAGTTTTGCCCAGAAGGAGAAACGGAAGAGGGATCTCGGCCAAACTAGTAGGGGGAAAAATTATGTTGAAGAAGAAAAGAGAATGCTAAGGGATAATGGTGTATATTCTGGCTTTGATAGCTGAAGTAAAAAAAAAAACTCTAAACTCTGAATGAAGCTCTATAGAGTGTAGACAATTGTGTAGAAATTATCCCAATTTGCCAAACTTTTTAGTGTCCTTGTATCAACTCTTTCATTATTTCAAACTTCTTAAACTTCAGATTGATATAGCAATGACCATCTCAACACGGTTGGTGTTTAGCATTGTTCTGAAAATCGAAAAAATATGTTTAAAGTTGAGTTGTCCCAACAGTTGTCATCATAGATGAAGCAAGACGTTCGATATCCATAGCATTACTCATATCCTGCAACACCCAGTTGCCCAATGAGCAGGTTTTTGTGTGGTACAAACTACAAATGCAAATTACAAGGAGAAATGGATGAAATCACTAGTGATACAAAAGTTACACGAGATCTTAAAGTTGGGAGGGGCTCTACCATCACGGTGGAAATTGGTCAAGCTTTTGATAAGGATACACTTAATCAGTCACGAACACCCAAGTAGCTCCGCTAACATTTCCGGTTTGTTGATGCTTTATTGATCCGAACATTGAACACAAGTAGCTCTGCCAACATTTTCAGTTCCTTGAAACTTTAACAATCTGAACTCTGATTACATTAGTCATCCCAAAGTTCTTTCCCAATCTTTTATATCCACAAACATCTCCATAGAGTAATAGTTTCACGTTAATCCCTCCTCATACCGACCTCTCAGAGAGCTTCTTGTAAATGCCTCTGATAGTTTTTGGAGTAGTTTGATTACAGCCACCACACAGAGAAGCCCCTGCTTTCCACCAATTAATGACTTGAGAACCAAAATCTTCATCTGATACCCCTGTACAACATTCGCATCATGTCAGCAACTAAAAGATTCTAAACCCATTTCTTAAGAGAAGGAAAAGAACCATTTGAGCGTTCTTTTTAACAGGAAGTTTTTCTTCCTGAAATTCAGAATGACCTTACATAGTAACTTACGACGGTGATTTATAAGAATCTAAGAATAATCTCATGAGAATAGGCATGTCAAAAGGATAATTTGCACTACATAATTCCTACAACATCAAAAATTTATACAATCTTAAAGGTACAAATTGCTTACAAAAAGATCATTCATGAATCCAGAATGCAATAAACCCACTGGAACAGAACTTGGCTCATAGCTAACTTTCTTAAGTTCATAATAAGAAAATATAATTCATCGCACTTGTTTGATAGACAAAATTTTTAAAAAATATATATATAAGAAAGCCAGAAACTCACCACCCAGTCCTAGATGCTGGGATCATACGTTTCACCAGTCACCATTGTTTGGATATATGAATCTCGGAGGATTGCAATTGATCCCCACAGCGACAACCTTCTTGCTTGCCTCCACGATTGATGCACATTCAAGTAAGGAATCACCACTTACCACATTCTCACCATCCGGATTAAACGAAAAACATCCTGGAATCTTTATACTTTCGTCATCAAGAAGTTCAGCGTAAGCCGGAACGTAGAAGACAACCAGTGAGCCTCATGCCCTCATGGCCTCATCAAATAAATAAAAACATAAGGGCCTAACCATCAAATCATGTTTGGGAGATGAAAGTGAAAAAAGGAGCAGAGACTGGGATCTTCAACTATAATTGAGCTTCTCATTTATTTGGAATTGTTTCAAATGCAATCAAGTCTGTACCTGATTCAGCCAGAAGCTGAACGCTTCTTCGATGAAAGTCTTTCAGAATATCGAGTGTCACTGTATCACCATAGGTTCCACTGAGAACATCCATGGTGGAAGCAACGTAATTTAAATCTTCAAGAAAATAACAAGCATGCCGCAAGTTAAGAAAAACAAAATGGCATAGAGAGTCTACAGATATATGTGATCTGAGACATGTCCGTCAATATTGTAAGGACTACATTGTGAACCACCAAAGTAACAAAGATATGCTAATAGTAATCCAAAGATACTCCGTATATGTAATCCACCAGAGTGACACAGATATGCTAATACTAACAGTATGCTCATAATAATCTAATACAGAGTACGAAGTAATAGGAAATCAACCTAAGGTATGCATAAAACAAAAATGCAGAGCAAACGAATACGACAGAAAGACAAATGGCAGCAACAAAAATAGGGCGGCGTTTCAAAAACTTGCTTCCAACTTATCCAACAACCTCTAATGAAGATTTGCTACATGTCTCATAATAAAAATTACAGGCATTTGGCCCTAAATCCTTGAAACGTCGCCTACCACATGTAACAGAATGCATTTCAGAATATTGTGGCTTCAACAACTATCTGAATCCTAATGCTTCAGAGGCTCCCACCTATTTCAGGGAACTAGTTTTGCTCCCGATAAAAGCGCATCTAAGACAATTGAGCCATTTTCAGTTTATTCTATGATATTCAAAAGTCAAAGAATAGCGAGTTATCTGCTGTTGTTGCTGTCTACTGAAAAAAGTGAACATGGTGTAGGAGAAGTGAGTAGACATTTAGTGGCGTTGCAAGTCCCCCGTCGACAAGTGATGATAATGTTTTCTAGCCAACTTAACACAATCCAACCAATGCAAAATATCGGAATTGGGGTCCCTCTCGGCCACAACATCATCCACAGTAACCTGGATGGAACCCCTGAAGCTGGAAACCCGTCCTCGAACCTTGACAAACTGCCCGAGCTGTACCCGGGTTGAAAAAAGGTTAGCCATTTGGGCAATACATCGAACATCTGAAGGGCATCGCCGAGAAAAGTAGGGGGAAGTCAAGTGGTTAAGCCACATGATGCATTGGATACAGCCAGTGCCGTCATCGATGGTGAACCGGATAAATTTGTTGGGTTTGAGGTCTTTGGTTACGACCACGCCCGCAACTTCGACCCGAGAGATTCGAATTCCTTTGAGGTAGAAGGTGGTCGGGTCCGATGAGGAGGGGAATGAGGTGTGGTGGGTTAAGGAGGTTACGTCGAATGCTAGGAGCTTTACGTGGATGTCTAAGAGTGAGTTTTGATTCATCTTCAAGATTTTAGTTTTTGGATTTGTTTGGAGAGGCCAACAAGTGTTGAGGAGGGGCGGGAAAGCTGTTGTGACTTCTGAATGAAGCTTTATATAGATTCGACAATAGCTTGGTTCTTTTCGGCTTATAGGAGCATAATAATTGAACTAAAATGAACTCAGAAGTTGAATGAAGCTGAAGTAAGAGTTAATTTGTGAACTGAATTGAACTAAGTGAGACTGAATTGAACTAAATAGCTAAAGTTGAAACGAAATGAGCTGAACTAAGCCAAAAAGAATAGGGTCAATGTGTGAAACTTGCGCCCGTTCGGTTGGAGTAAACAGAATTAACTTGAAAGTCTTGAATGAGTTAAATGGAGTTGAACGGAATTAAAGTTAGCTGAAATAAGCTGAGCTGAATTAAGTAAAAAGCTAAAATTAAGTTGAAAAACGGTATTTTATTCAATTTGCCAAATATATTCATGTCCTCATTATGTCAACTCTTTCGTTAGTTGGAACTTGAGAAGCTTCAAATTTATATAGCACAAGTCTATTCAATTTGCCAAATACTCCATATGTTTAAGCCTTACTCTAGAAGCTTAAAGTTGAGCTTCAAGCTAGTAGGATAAGTCCACCACTTACACAGAAAAACATGATGTTTTCAAGATTTACAAAACCCAACGAAGTGGTTTCTATGGGATATAAAATGCAAATTTCAAGTACGGCATCAAAAGATTAGTAAAAAAGTATACACATCTTATAAGCTACTGTAGTTTGGAAGGTCAGAGATAAACAAAACTTCAATGTCTGGACAGGGTCTACCATCTAGCCATTCATTTGTCTTCAGTGTCGCGTAAGAGATTCATTCAGTTTTTGATAGGGATAAGCCTAGTCGATAAAAGAAAAAACACGTGCTTAAGAGGTTATGTCTACAACTGTATGTATAGTCTCCAACATTAGTAGCTTTGCCGACATTTCCGGTTGTTGAAGCTTTTAATGATCTGAAATCTGAATACATAGTCATCCGGAAATCATTCTCAAACCTTTTATATACGCATATATCGCCATAAGGTATTAGCTTCGTGTGAATGCCTCCTCATACGGACCTCTCAGGGAGCGTCTTGTGAATGCCTCCTCATACTGACCTCTCAGAGAGCGTCTTGTAAATGCCTCTGATAGTCTTTGGAGTAGTTCGACAACAGCCACCAAACAGAGAAGCTCCTGCTTTCCACCAATTATTGACTTGAGAAACAAAATCTTCATCTGATACCCCTGTATTTTGCTGCAACATTGGCATGGTGTCAGACACTAAAGATTCTTTACACATTTCTTAAATATTAAAATCTTCTTTAGTGTTTTTTTGCAAGGAAATATTCATATTCACTCCTGAGCTTCAGAATGACATAACATAGTAATTTACTCTATGTTTATAAGAATCTAAGAATAATCTCATGAAAATCGCAATCTAAAAAGGATAATTTACACAACATAATTCCTACATCATCGAAGTTTATACAATCTTCCAGGCACAAATTGCTTACAAAAAGATCATTCATGAATACAGAATGCAATAAACCCACTGGAACAACCCTTGGCTCATAGTTAACTGTTTTAAGTACATAATACGAGAATATTTGTCATCGTACTCATTTAGCAGACAAAAGTTTTCAAACAGAAAGAGAAGAAAGCCAGAAACTCACCACCCAGTCCTTGATGGTGGGATCATACGTCTCACCACTGTTTGGATATATGACAATAGGCTTCGTTGTCACCTAAAATAAACAATTTGAATGTTTCCAAGATCTTTTTACAATTTGGACCAAAAGAAGTGAAATAATTGGTTTCCTATAACTCCATTGATGTACATAAAGTACAGAAAACTGACCTTTTTGATAGACAATATTAGTCCAGTAATGAATCTCGGAGGGGTGCAATTGATCCCCACAGCGACAACCTTCTTGCTTGCCTCCGCGATTGACACACATTCAAGTAAGCAATCACCACTTACCACATTCTCACCATCCTTCGAATTAAAAGAAAACCATGCTGGAATTTTAATACTTTCCTCATCAAGAAGGTCAGCGTAAGCCTGAATGTAGAAGACAACCAACCTGTGAGCCTCACCAAATTAATAAAAATATAAAGCTAACCATAAAATCATGTTTGAGATGGAAATGAAATGGAGCAGGGCCTGGGATCTTTAACTATACCTGAGCTTCTAGTTTATTTGGAATTGTTTCAAATGCAATCAAGTCGGCACCTGATTCAGCCAGAACCTGAACTCTTCTTCGATGAAAGTCTTTCAGGATATCGAGTGTCACTGTATCACCATAGTTTCCACTGAAAACATCCATGGTAAAAGGTGCAGTAATTCAAGCATTGTTAAAATTATTCAAAGAAAACTTGTTTTATAATTTGTACCATGAAAACAATTATGCAAAACTGCAAATGTTGTGTATACGTGGAAGTAAAGGTGTAGAGTGTAAGTACTGCAATTTAAAACTTCTAGAAAGTAACCAGCATGCTGCTAGTACAGAAAAAACAAAAAATACATAGAGAACCAACATATATATGTAACCTGAGACATGTCTGTCAAAAGAGTAAGGACTAAATCCACCAAAGTTATACAAATATGCTAATACTAATAGGAGAATATAGTCCCTTTGTCCCGATCATTTGTTTGCCTTTGGTTTTGGCACAAAGATCAAGGAAAGAGGAGAGGGCCAATTATTAGACGACAAGTGGACCAAATTGAGTGTGAAGGATCTAATTGCCCATCAAAGGCATTACTAAAATAGAAAGACAAACAATTGATTGAGACACCCCAAAATATAATAGGCAAACAAATGACCGGGAAGGAGGGAGTAATAATTTAATATCTCAAGACTAGGGATTATATCTACCAAAACTTTCCGAATGAGTAGAATAACAGATGATCAACCGTTAGATATCGAATGAAACAATAATGCAGAGCAAAAAAGGACAGAAAGACAAATTTGGGTTACCTATACTCGGAACCATCTGCCAAATACGCACCATAGCTACCCACTGACGCAGCAACCAAAATAGGGCGACGTTTTAAGATCTTGCTTCCAACATCTTCTAATGAAGCTTCGCTACATGTCTGATAATATAGATTACGTGCCTCACAAGCAATATCAACACTTTTCTTAAGCAAGGCTTCACTTTCTTCTTGTGATAAGCCTTTGGCCCTAAATCCTTGAATTGTCGCCTACCACAAGCAACAGAAAGCATTTTCAGAATTTTGCGGCTTTAGTAATTATCCTAATGCTTCAAAGCGTTCCTCCCTATGGCAGGGAACTAGTTTGACTCCCAATCTAAAATTGCATTGATCTATTGCTAGTACTTTGGTAGCACAGACAATTGAGCCATTTTACTTTTTTCGATCATATTCCAAAGTTAAAGAATAGCAAGTCATCAGCTCTATGCCTCTATTAGAGATGGTTTAGGAGCTAGTTCTTTCAGTTTTGGAGTTTTTACAAATGCAAGAGCGAAAGAAACACACCTGATACGAAGCAGAGATTATAATATCAGCGCCAGCTTCAAGGTAATCGATGTGAACCTGCAACAAAATAATGAAAAACTCATGAGAATTCACATAGCGCCTTCTCAACTTTTCAAACCTAAAGTGCACAAAAATGGACAAATAACTCATTTCCCCCTTTCTATCAAAAACGTACCTAATGGCTTTTTCCATCAAATATTTCATTCTCCTTAAATAAAAAAAAAAAAGTACTTCTTCGATTGCGATCATTTGTTAACTATTCCATTTTAGGGTCGATTGCGATCATTTGTTAACTATTCCATTTTAGGGTGTCTCATACATTTGTTTATCTTCCCGATATTAGAAAGGGCTTTTGATAGGTATTTTGATCCTCCAATTGCATTATTGTCCACTTGAACGGAGGGAGGAGTATCGAAATAAGTTCAAAAACAGGCAGAATAATACTCGTAGTAGTAACAAGTTCGTTTGAAGAAATTGGAATTGGAAAAAAAGAGACCTGGCGAATGAGGTTAGGAGAAGTGAGGAGACATTTAGCGCTCCATAGTGGATCGTTGAGATCGGCGCCGTGATGTTCAAGCTCCGTTGCAAGTCCCCCGTCCACCACGCCTACTCCTTCCCCATTCTCCAGTATATCCTCCACTATCGACCTTGAAGACGACATCTTTGTCTTTTCCACAACTCTCTTTTTTGTATGCCTGCTTTCCTCTTATTGCTGTTCTGTTGCTATGTTCAGTCAATAATGTCAAATCACTTGGCCTGCCACGATTATACTCTTTTCTGGTAAAGTTGGCAAATCCCCCCCCGACCAAAGAGACCTAACCCGGACCCGAGCAAATCCGACTCGACAGAACTAGAGAATTTTGCAAACTGAAATCGACTTGACATGTAACCTTATACAACCCGATGATCAGCAATCCGAACCCGATATTGACCCGATTAAACTAATGACCAGCCAATTATTAATTTTAATATCGATCAAAGTGAAAGTGGTATTTACTCGGTGGGGATCATTGTCCATTTGGTGTCCCATTATGTGTCTCACTCCACTTACCTTCTAACACATTAGCAAATTAACACATTTATTGCAATATTTTATTTTACAACAACTGATGTGTTAAAAGTAATAGGAGTGACACATACAATGGGACACAAAAGTGGGACAAAGGACCCCCACTGGTATTTACATTGATAGGTTTTGTTGGTGGTATATTATGTAGCAACGATTGACAGAATAAGAATACTTATTGAAAAAAAGGAGGAGAAAGGAGTGTCGTGGTAATGTAGCCACTGACTTGAAAACTATATCGGCACGACCGGGTCGACGGCGGTGGTAATCGTCTCACTGGTAAGTGAGTCGTTGTCCACTCTAAAACAATATTTATATCCAACTTAATATAGTAAATAAGTCGGAGTCGAACCCATAGGACGGTGTGTACCAAGTTCTAAGTTTATCTACACTAATCATGCAAGTGTCACGATTATAAAAGAGTTTCTGAACTAAGCTAATGAAAGACAAGTAAATGGCAAGGTTTAAATCAATAAAGGGGAAAACTAGGAAGAGTGGATTCATATGGGTGATAAAATGGTAATCCAAGGATATGAGTATAGTGTTTGGTCAAGGTCATGGTAGAATAGGGCCGGAACTTTTGGTCCTACGGCCCTTAGGTCGAGTCAGGTTAGCGTCACACGTACACCCGGTGTCCCTACTTGTAAACCCCACGCGTAGAGTGCGGAAATATGAACAAGAATTTAAGACGAAAAAGCGGGATTTTTAAAAACTTTTAAGTCTAAAACGCGGAGTTCACTGAACATAAATAAAACGAGTATGAAAGAGTGATAATTAGGTTTTACAAACCAAATCCACAATATCATAAAAGGGGGAAAAGATATCCCACGAATAAACAAAACGAAAGGGGGTGAGTCTTAGCCAAAATCTAAGTCTAAGGTAGTAG
>JAYMSF010001905.1:0-11115 GCA_036897335.1 Silene vulgaris
CAATATTTGGGTAACGGTAATATAAGTGACGTTATTATATGCATTAATCCGTTATGATACGCTCGTTATTGATGGCCAGAATTGGCGTAGTGAAACTGTGGTGTATTTAGCTTATGAGTTGAGCTTAAATTGATCTAATTTGTGGAAAATGAGTAACTAGCAGCCAAATTTGACTATTTTTGGTGATGTATGATTGTATGGTGTTTGTGAAAGTGAGACGGAGGATAATTCTCCCTCCAAATCTTTCCTATGTTGGAGGGGGAAAAATTTGCCTTGTAAGAGGAAAAAGGAGGGTTCCATTTTCCTTCCCTTCCAAATCCTCCTACCTTCATTTTGCTAACCAAACCATGGATTTCTCGTCCTTCCAATTCCTTCCCCTCCCTTTCCCTCCAAATCCCCTAATCCAAACACACCCTTTAATGATGAGTCACCAATTTAACCGAGGGATCCCTTAATGTATTGCCCTATGCAGCATGTGATCGGTTGATCTAGCAGAGAGACGTTCTTTATTGCTGGTAATTTATCAAATAAGTGCTAATTTGGTGCCCCAATTTTGCAGCTGGGAAAAGTTGCAGGAATATTGTAAGTTACCATATCTTGGATTTTGAGTTGGTGTAAAAAAATGCATACTTTGTGCTGAATCGGATCAGTGTGAAGTATATTACATAGTTGAACTCATCGTAATACTTGGATGTTGTTCGACTGTCATCTTTATTTCAGTAAAGTTGGACCTGTTTAGCAGGTGTTAACTATTTAAACCCGGTAACGTCATTGAGTTGTAATACTTAGACTTGGGCTTGAGAAACCCTTCAGTATCAAAACTGTCTTTGTGGCACTTCACACCCAAAAAGAGGAATTATCTACCCTCTTTCGTGGAATGATTTCCTTCAAGATGAATCTCCAAAGGCCTAATATATCCGTCATTATTATAGCTTTTTGTTGAACCTACAAAACTTATGGTCTTGGTCATTCTTTTTACTATTGACTGCAATGGGATATTCAGCTGGGTGAATGTCATTTTAGTTTCATTTTAGCATCTTCTTTTCATTTAATAAAAGTATAATGTACGTCTCCTCATTTAACTATGTGACCCGAAATTATTGACTTTTAAATGCAGAGTCTATGCGTATGCACTGCGAGGCCAATTGACAAGAAGAGGTGATATTTATGGTTTTGGTGTTCATCGTATGGAAGTTGTCTATGGGAGATGCAATGGGAATAGGCGGCTACCTACTGCAGAGCAATACCTTCTACTAAGGGTAACAGACTTTTACAGTTCGTCATTATATCATCTGAAAATGTTGTGAAGGGGTTATTATCTTATTGGGCAATACGGCTAACCAGCTACAGGCATGGGCAATGCTCAAGAAAGAGGCACTTGTGACGTTGGTTGATGAAGCATTTAGAGGAGACTACACCAAGAAACATATTTGAGATCGTCGAAAAACGCAGGCAACAGATATTGCATAGTACAATGAGTAGGTCTCGCCGACTTAGTCTTGCAGACGTTTTATTCTTAACCCCCATTGAATATTATATGCATGATGTAATTCCCCTATATGTGTACACAAATGATGGATTTGATTGGTCTGCTTTTAGAAATACGAAGAATACGACCTGCTTTCAAATATGCTAGGATATGATGAGTGCAGCCTTGTTTACTCTAAATGATCAACAATCGATTTAGGGAATCACGGAAATTCCTTAGAATTATCCATGTCGGATAACACCACAACAAATCATGCCCCATTCTGTTGTTGTACTTCCGGCTTACTTGAACCTAGCGTTTTACCAAATTGGGGCACCGCGCCCGAATCGGGCGCGGGCGGTGCAACAACTAGTACTCCTAAAATGGAAATAAGTTCACTCAATACTAATAGAAAATAGGTGAGGGGAAACATAACCAACTGATTTTCTGAATATGAATTGACAAGGTGAACTATACACAGGATTTTCATTGAAAATACGAAGATTCAAACTCCATAAGAGAGCTGCAACAAAATTGATACATTTTCATGGGACACAATCCTAAACATTTCCACCAATGTATTTGCATCGTTCATGGCAGCAAAATGTCGATAAATTCAATCAGGAATTAGGCCTTTCCTCTGAGAATCTAGGGAGCTGAACAAGTGAATTGACACGCGTTACCCCTTCTAAACCAGACCAGTTCTGGTCTTCAGTGAGGATAGTTTCCACAGTTACTACCTCCACCGGCAATCTCCTAAATGAGTTGTTTTCTTCAGATGATCTAACGGTATTGTTCCGTTGAAGGGAAGGCTCTACAGTTTGCCCATCATCTGATTCTATTGCGGCCCCTGAGTGATTACTTTGGATGGTGGCTGAGGAAAAGCCTTGTTCTTCATAATCGGATTCTGAGTCCATTTTTCCATCTAAAAATAAACAAACCACAGCGCAATCATCCATCTTTGATGTTGGATATTTGTGTTTCCACTCACGGGCTGCTGAATCGACCAGTAAACGTGCTGCTGACGCTCGGGAAGGGGATGAGGAGACTACTGCCACAACTTCCTCATTGCTCAGCACATCCCATATCTGAAGTAATAAAACATACTAAATGAGAAGATTTTACTCCCTCAGATTTATAATAACTTGCTGTAGTGTACTCCGTAATTAATTAAGAGACTTTACTATGGAAAACACCTAAACAAAATGGAAACAGAAATGCAGATATGGGTTTTTTTTGGGAGGAGGGTGGGGGCCGAGCACAATAGGGTCTTATTGTAGCTAAAAGGTCAATCCAAAATGAAACTGACAAGTCTCTATGAATCAGTCCAAAAGGGAAAAAAAAAAAGAGAGAGAAGGAAAGTCATTCTGAATCAAAGGGAGCATCATGTTACTAGTCACCATGCTTTGCAGAAAGGAGAGCACGACTTAATTGGAAAGGCCGAAGAGAACAGACATTTCATCATGTCGGATCTTAAATTTACCAAAAGAACAAATGTTGCTTCCTCCAATTCAGAATGTGATAAGATTACAATACCGGGTCTGGGCCGCACCCATACATATGAACAAGAGAGTCCAGTCTATAAATCCAAGGATGTTCTATCCCAAAACATATTGGCAAGACTTACCATATAAAGAACGACCTGGGAAAAATTATTAAAAAAAATTGGACACGAAAGTGAAATTGGCCACTTTATTAGGATGTAACTATAAAAAAAATGGAAATGGTACGTCAGTTGGTCGGAGGCAGTATGATCGCTCTGTAACTCAAGGCTTAACCCAAAAGGCAAATTTTAAGCCTCTTATCCTCTATGAATGTCCAAAACCAGAAAAAAGGAATGTCTTAAACAACATGATCATACATGTATGTAACCAAACAGTATATTTTTATGTTTCACACCTCTGCACTTCACAAAGTAGAAACACGAATTCCTCTGTTGTATTATTCTGTTTATTTGTACAAGAAGAACACAAACGCCATAATAGCTGGTATCAGGAATCAGGACCAAAGAAAGACCTCAACAATCCAAAATACAGGCAGTAACAAATGGATTAAAGACACGAGGAACTTGTGAATTGGTCTGTCGGGTAAATATTCCACTAAACCCTGCTTGCCTCCTCTCCCACCCCCAAACACTTATTGTCTATACTAACCAATGAAAAATGGCTATAATAACTTCTACAGAACTAGACCGCTTATTGAAAAACAAGCCCCTTGTGCCAGAATTATAATATGATTACAAACTGACAATGTCAGTTCTTCAATAAATTCCTAGCTCAATGGGAACAAGATTAGGCATGGTGGTAGTCTTCTCACTTGGATCTGAAAGATGTGGGATTTGATTCTTCAAAAGCAAACATTTATATTTTGGGAGGTGAAGGAGTTCCCCTTTACTCATACAATAAATAGCCACCTCAGCAGCCCGTTTAGTTTTTTTTATTCCGGACAATGACAGAATAGACTTTTGAACTCTTCAAATTCCAAACACAAATAATGCTCTGATAACAAAAGATGCTTTATGGAGATAAAGAGAAGAAAATGTGATTTTGTTATAGGACTGATCCCATTGCATGGTATGGGACATGAGTCCCACATCGACCAAATGGGGGGGTTGATGTGGGGTTTATATAGGACAACTGGACAAGGGCTCTACCACCCTTTGAGCTAGCTTTTGGGGTCGTTCTCTTTTGTCCTATATCAGATTTGGGAAAAGAGGCTACTGGAGGACTTCATTTCCTCAAAAATTAATGCTCCCAAACCAGGCACTATAAGGGGATCACACTTACAGTCTGACACCATTAGTTTGTAAGGTACAGGACCATTATCGACCATGACTAGATCAATAATTCCAATACTTTGACAACACGAAAAAAGCATTGGCAAACACTTTGACAACATGAAAAAAACGAAAAATACTGCCAAGTCCATTTTCTCAATATTCAACCCTAATCATCTTCTTTAGCATGATAGATTCCCGAACTCCCATCCTTTGAAAGCCATACCACTCCTTGTAACCCCATTATGGTAGTGAAAATTAAGAGATGTGAATGATTACCATCACAAGAGGTGAATCCAAAGTGAGAATTAAAACCATATTTGCCTCGTAGATCATAACTACGTCCGTGGCTTGCTAATCTCAAAATTACAGTAAGCACAGAGTTCATCATCACCAATAATCCATCCACCTGAGTCACATACCTTGAGAGGGGTCAAGGAAAACAGTGATAAGACTACAACACATGCCCAGTAAAACTACCGCAAAGGCGCCTACGTAGGGTTAAGAGGGGGCGAATATAAGTAACCTTACCTTTGTGCCTAAATCGTTGAAATGTTGTTTCCACGTGATCAGTATCTTAGTTTTAAAGACACAAGGAACGCTTAGGCAATGAGGGCCTATGGCAGGAAGGCACAAAGCATGCTAGAAATTCGCATGGCTCACAAAAACTAGTCACGAACATAATTCCATTTTAAAATTAAGATCTTGTTCACAATCAATACTACTCGGACAGTGGGAGTGTGGGACACGTCTTCACCGATATTCTGGGCACATACGTGACACGTATCAAAAAGATGACATAATATTTCAGCCAAAAATTTGAAAATCCCTTCATTTTTTATTTGATGACTACGAGAAAATATCAACCAAAATAGACGTGCATGTGGTTCAACAACAAGTTCAAAATAGATAAAAAGGAGTAGAATATACCGGCTACAAAACCCCTTAAATGCCAGTACTCGTCAACAGGTATGACTGCTGTTTCTAAAACAATGGGTACCTAGGTAGGCTGCTATATCTCTTATTTATGTCCTCTCATGCATCTCTTTCTTAGATATCTGTTGTCTGTATGTGTCAGAGTCAGATCCTGGCGTATTTGACATGTGTCATGGGCAGTGCCACATCACACGACATGTTGCTGATCTGTCATGTCAAGTAAAGTAGTTTACAACACCGCTTTTTGGTTTTTAAAGTGGGTTAACATCTAAGATGTGGATAATGGGACAATGCGAAAGACTTTATACAAGAATTACTCTAGATTTTAAATAGAATTTTCATAGCAGCTTGTTGTGCCTTATACACAAAGCACAATTGAGACACCCCAAGACGACTAAGCAACTGCGTCAATGCGCTTAGAGCATGGGCAGGCTTATTTTAAACTATGACCGGTATTGAAAATGCGTCTACTACTGCATCAAACTACTGCTTCTTCAATATAAAAGAAGTAGACAATTTGATGAGTTATTTTCATTAACTCCCATAGTATGATACGAAATGATGCCTACCAATGTTAGAATCACAATGAAGGCACAATAATTGTATCAACATGTGGTTCAATTGGCCTACTATGCATTTTATTTTCCACAAGAAAAACAGCTAAGTTCTACTGTCCTTATGGGAAACGACAAACTAGACCCATTTAACAACGTGATTGCTAAAAAGACATCAAATCCTCACTTCAAGCAGCATTTGATACGACCTCCCAACCACATTATCGATGAATAAAACAACAGAAGTACACAATGGTACTCCATATTTAAGAAGCAAGAATTTCAGAAACATTTCAAGAGTAGTAGAAGATGAATAAAGAAAACACAGCTCACCCCATCCGAGGCCATCACAATGAACTGGTCCTTATCCGTCAGCGTTCTGTGTGAAAATTCAGGTACAGAGATGACTCCGTACTCTTTCAGACAGAAATCTCCAAATGCGCGAGCCATTGCTAACCCAGGGGCATCATCAAATGGCAGCCAAACTCTACAAACTTCAGGCTCATCTTGCAATGCAAACACCCTGCCCTTACATCGTTTTATCCTTTCAGCTTCCCCTATAATCATGTTTCCATAAGCATTTAGCGGTTATCTATGTACACATGTATGAGGGAAGGGGAGAGGATGGAGAAGAGGAAAAGGGAGGGGAATGGGGAATTAAGGTTTGATGTTGTCCCGTTCAAATCTTCCTTGTATTGGGAAGATTTAAGTATTCCTTGTGATGATTCAATTTCCCTCTAACCTAACTTATTATCCAAACAATGAATTTGATACCCATCCCTGTCCAACCGAACATATTATCCAAACGATGGATTTGGTCCCATCCATTTCCCTCCGATCCTTCTCCCGTTTTCCAAAGAAGGAGTTAATTAGATTTGCTCAAACGGAATAAAGCCGCAAAATTTGAGAAATAATGTACATACTAGGTAAATCTGGCTTAAGATCAACAGTCAACTGTACTGCTACCAGAGAGTCATTGTTGTCTTTTGTTGCCATGATTGCCCGCGAATCACCGATGTTTCCCATAAACAGATTTGAGCCCTAGAAATCATAACAATTAGCAAGTGCAAAATCCCAAACCAAAGAATAAAAAACAAGTATCTGGTTCTGTCAAATGAATTACTTGTTTCACAATAGTAACAGCAGTACTGCCACTACAAAAGCAATCCACGTTAGGATGTGATCTCAACTCTTTATCCATAGCCTTGAATGATTTAAGAAAAGCATCTCTCCATAATGAACATAACTTATCTTCAACTAAACCTTCTTGCTCGGCTTCAACACCATCAGATTTAAGATCTCCATTACAGCAAGCACCGCTTGGCCCAACTTCCTTCGACTGGGAGGAGTTCAAGAAAGAGACCAGCTTCAAGGGAAGTGCATCCCTTACTTTGCGAGCAACAAGATGCCCATGCGGCCCATGTCCATCAAATACACCACAAAATGTTACATCATCTGTCATAAAATCCTGCATCGTATTATTTTCAAAACTTGTCATATAATTCATTTTTGCACACATGGATCAAACATAAAATAACAACCACCAAGGTAACAAAGTCTTAATAACAATAAAGATTTGGACTTTTGGAGTAACCTAAAATAAACTGCCTATGGAACCAACAGTTTGAGTGCTGAAACAACACTCACTTTTTTAAGGATCAAACATGCAAAACGTACCTCCCACACGATCATGGCATCTTGGTTTATCCCCTTGCGACCCTGCTGTGTGAATATACAAGAACTCCGACTCTTCCCGTTCATAAATATTCGGTTTGGTATTGATGATAGATGCTGTAATGAAGCAATATGGTCCGAAAAGGTTCGCTTACTCCTCTTTCTGCCACAATGCCCCATCCCTACGCAGCATGATGATGAAGAAATCCCGTCTCCATAGCTCCCATTACTAGCAGTACTCACACTACTAGTTGAAACACAGCCACCCATTTGTTCAAACTCAGAACCTGCACACTGGACGGAGTTTTTAACAAAGAAGACTCCTTTTTACTCTTATTTGCACACCCTAAAATAGATCTACGACCTATCAAATTAAAATATTGTCAAGTTGCCGAAGAGTTTAGTCATAGCGTCAACCAAACCAAAGACCATCTACACTCAACTACATTCTTAAAATAAAGAAACTAAAAATGACACGCGTCGTCTTCTTAAACTAATAAGCAAAACAAGGACTCATTTCAGTTGGTCAAATGTGGATCCATCGGATGGTAATTGAAACCGATAACGACGCCAGCTGAACATCACAATGCCATCAATATCGAAAAATCAAACAAATAGTTTATTCCTGACAGTCCTATGATTAGTCAAGGATACAGAAAATGACTGAAAATATACTACTCTTAATTAACCCCTCTTTCAAATTAAGCAAAAGAACAAACAGTCTAATAATAATGCGGACCCATGTGAGCTAAGCATTGCTATACTCAACCAGACTGTCCTGAGCATGCTGTCTTTCATCACAAATCACTGATTTTGTATTTTTCGGGATTTTCTTCATTAAAATACCCACATATTGCACTCAAATATCTAACTTTACAGTTTAAAATACTTCATCTGTTCCATTTGATCGTATACGGTTAATTTCCGAAATCACCCCACATATATTCTGAAGCAGTATACAATCAAATGGAACCAATGAAGTAGAAATCAGTCAAAAGTAGGCACAAAATCTAGTATAATAAACAAAATATATCAAATTTTCCGGATATTTCGCAGGCTCGAATAAATAAATGAATTCTTCTACAAAAATGAGACTGATTTAAATAAATAATAAATCTACCAAGTTGAGAATTCTGACCTTAGAGATCAAAGGATGCAAATCCTTATGAATATGATTAAAAACATGAAGTGGGCACTTCGAAAAAATTGAAAAATCCCCCAAAAAATAAGTTAGGAAGATAAAAGCAAGAAGAATGAAAAAATGGATAAATGCAGACATGCACTATCTATCTTTCTATTAAAATTAAGAAAATTAAGAAAAAGTGGGGGAAATTGAAACAGGGAAAGTAGAAAAAAGATGAAATAAAGTTAAGATGGGATTAATTTTCAAAGCATTATCTTATAAAATCGAGGAGTAAAAAGGCAAAAAGAGAAAATCAAACATGAGATCGATCCACCATTTATTTTCAAAAATGGTAGATTCTACTGCTGTATAGTGCATAATGCATACTGATTAATAAATTAATAAAATAAGCTAATTACAACAACAACAACTAAGTAAAAACCCCGCCAATATTAGTTAGGTCGGTTTCGAAGTAAGAAATGATATAACCGTCATAAAGGAGACCAACTGATATGATTACGCGAAAAACTAGGAGAGAAAAGAATCTACCTTGGGCAATGCAATGGAAGAGGGGAGACTGTGAGCTAGAATGGAGTATGGAGAGAAAAGAAAGAAGAAATTAAGTTAGGGAAAAAGTAAGGCAATAAATGAAAGGTAGGGGAAGGAGGGAGGTGTGCATTGATTACGAAAGCAAAAGCAGAAACAAGAAAAAAGAGAGTAGTAAATGTAAGGGACAAACACGAGAACATAATACACACAACAACACACTTGAGAATGTATGTATGATGAGGGAGGTTTTACTGTTAGGCTGGAAGTCTCAAGTTTAGAGGTGTAATGGTAATGATGGTCATCATGCTTATTCTAGAGGACTAGTAATACTAGGTCAACAAGTCTTCTTTGTATTTGTCAGAAGCTTATGACGGGTTAAATACTACCCATATGGATAGATAAGACAAAACAGAATGTTACTCCTTAGACACTCTGCTTTTGTCTTATCTCTCTATATGGAAAGTATTTGACCCGTCGCAGGGTTGCGACGGACATTATGACGGATATGCTTGTCACAAATGAGAATTTGTAATAGTAGGGTATTCATTTTACAACTTGTTCTTGTTGGTTGCTTATTTTAATGGATATCATGTTATTTAGACTTTATATGGGTTGGTTTTGTGCAACTTGTAGTGGAAAGGTAGGGTTGCTCACAAGCTTGTGTGTGTATGTACAATAGGGATTTGACATTTGAGTAGATTTGTTCTTGGTAGGGGGAGTTAGGAAGTCTTGAAAGATAATGACAGCGAAATGAAAACATAAAAGGAGTAGTGTTTAGGGGTGGATTGAGACAAAATTACGAACACATAGTAAGTACAAGTACAAAAGAGGTTTATTGGGATCAAAATTGTTACAATAAGAAAACTAGGACTTTTATTATGTACAAGAGAGTAAAGAGATTTTTTTGTGATAAGTGTTTTTATGATCTTAGCTTGTCTTTGTCAAGTACCAAACCTTCCTATTTATACTACTTTTATGAGGGATATGTGATAAGTATATATCATATACGTTGCACACCTTGATGTTACACTTAACACTTTTCCTAAGACACTTATGTACTCTCTTTATCTTACACCTAGAACTTTTTTTTTGCTTACACCTAGAACTTTTATTTTGCTTACACCTAGCATACATGATTAGTATAAACCATTATTTACTTTTGCTCTAATGGTAATTTAACTTATTTACTTACATTTCTTTGTCTTGTCTTGATTCCCCCACTCTCAAGAAGAGGGCGGTGTTCACATCGAGTTGTTAATGTCATTAAAATCACTTTCTTCACTTCTGGATATATCGTCTTTGACGTATATCTTTAAACTTGGAATATACTTTTTAATTATATGTGGGTCCCCATCAACTCTGTATCTTGGGTGATTGTAATCGCTTCTGGGCCAGGAGTATTGGCTATGAAAGCCATTTAGCGTTTCTCTGATTTTTCGGACAAAGTTTTGAGGATACGTGTCTGTGTGATGCCAATTTGCTGTGAGTGAGCAAAATAATCTTTCATCAACGGTTGATGCTTTTACTCAATTGAGGGCTGCTAGTTCACATGTTCGGTTGTGAATCTTTGATGTACTTGGATATTATCGTTATCTTTTCGGACTTGGCAGATACTGATCTTGAATGTGATGAATATTGTATGGCCTTCTTTTTTCCGGATATTTTCTTGCCACTAAGTGGTATCTTGAAACAGCGTTAGCCATTTGTACAGTAATTTGTAATGTGGCTTCCTTCTGGTCAGAAGACTTCTTGCCAAATACTATAATATGGGACCTTTCTCTATGAGTACCCCAATAGTATGTAATTCAGCCAGATACCAGAGCACGAGATAAGCTATAGGAGGAATCTTCCATAATGTCTTGGATTTAGGTGGATAGTGGTGAGGAATGGATATGTGGGATGGTAAGGTAGACCAAGAAGAGGGCCTTGGTCTAATCCATATTTATGGACGTACAAGACAAAGATTTTATGGAGAGTTTCAACGCCTCTGGTTGTTAGGACCTTTTTTAGAAGGTTTCCTTGCAAAGCTTAAGGT
>JAYMSF010001906.1:0-11114 GCA_036897335.1 Silene vulgaris
TTACCCCAGTGCCTTAATGGCTCCTGCAAATTGCGGGGTAAGGGGGGGTCGGATGTACGCAGTCTTACACTTGTGTTAGCAACACAAAGAGACTGTTTCCGAATGACCCAAAATGAATATTGCGTCGAAAACTGCATCAAATGACTGTTGCTTCACAATAGAAAGAAGCGCAGTCACTTTAGTGAGTCATTTTGCTTTATTCCATCATAATCCGGAACCAAAGAATAATGAATACAACAAGTCATAACAACCCTATTATGAAATGAATAATATGACATGAACTGGAACCATTGTATATGTTCAACGGTTTCATGGGAGTTTTTCTCTTACCTCATATTGACGGTTTCAAATGATGATTATTTCAGCCAACCCAAATTATTTTGGGGCCAAGTGTATGACTTATGTTGCTATTATACTAGTGTAAGTAGTGTTGCCAGAACTGCCTCTTTTTATCATTACGGCTATCTGCGATTTGACATTACTAATGTTTGTGATAAGAGTTACTTTTCTTGGTTGTCTTTAGATTCCTAAAATTTAATTTTGTGTACAGTGAAAGACACAACTTACGGGCAGAAACATTGAGGCATCAGTATGAATTGGTAAGAACGGTGGAATTGTGATCTGTATGGCTGTATTGTTATCTTTTGAACTCCGTTTTCCTTTTCTAGTTTTAATGTGCGAGCATCAAAGAACAATCAACAATGTGAGGAGTGAGTTAAGTTTTTATTTATTTTTTAAAATCTAGAGTATTTATTTTTAATTGCTTAACGCGTCAGTGTGCCTTGTAATCTACAAGGCAAATATGAGACGTAACTTTTTTGTTTAAATTTTTATTATGTTCTTCTCTGCAATGTTATCCATAGCGTTTACCCATTTATATTTGAGCTTTTTAAAATCTAAAAAAGGGTATTGTTGCACAAAATTTTATTGTGAAAATACAAATTTGAGCAAAAAACATTATCCCTCATGTATGAGTTGTGTGCCTCATGCCTTTTAAAACTAAGGTTAATTGATTCATTTGTTGCAGGTCAAGAGTAGAACTTCAAACGGAGACTCGTATTACGGTTCGCATGTCTTGCAGTTTGGAGATACAAAGATTAGCAAAGACATGCTCTTCTTATACATGGGTTCAAATCCTGCGAATGATAACCATACACACGCGGACGCCAACTCGTTGCGGCCGATGTCTGGTAAAGCTGTTAATCAGCGAGATGCTGATCTTGTCCATTTTTGTGAGAAGGTTTTGTTTTCTCAAACTCCAGCTATTTAATTCTTGTTACTAGTATGTCTTCACATTTTATATCTGGTCGGTAACATGAAGAAAAGTAGCTAACCCATAATGGAACGTAGAGCTGTTCACGGGCTGTCTTGTCCATTCAGCCTAGAGCGGGTATGGAAAATGCATCTACTAAAATCTACATTGGTTCAATCCATTAACCCGTCCCAAAGCCACTTGTGCGCTTGTTGTAGGTCGCAAAATCCATGTTGGTCATAGCTTGTGTCCAGCCTACTTTGCATTTGATCACCTTTAAATTTTGATAGAACTGTCCTCCTTTTCTTGTTGGCCCACCCAATTACTTGTTTGTGCCTAGATGATGGTTAGTTTCAAGCATTTGTCGTTTAAACATCAATTAAAGAAGAAAAACTGAACTGCTGCAGAACACTTGTCTATAATTTATTGTTTATTTTAGTGAATTTTGTAAATAACCCCCTTTTATGTACCGTTTTTTACAAATAACCCCCTTTTAAGTCTAGTTTTACAAATTACCGCCTTAAATATCACTTAATCCTAAAAATCACCCCCAATGTCGATTACGCTAACGATTTTTATAAAACCCGTTCTATATACGACATTCCGACTTAAACTTATACAATAATACCTAAACTACCCTTACCTTACCCATTAACCCTCACCCAAATCAATCGACAAAACCCCCAAATCAAAATATAAACCCTAATTGGATTCATCTTCACAAAAACTCTTGAATCAATCAAAAATCAACTGCTAAATCAATCAAATCAGCATTTTCGAAGAACTCTAAACCCCCAAATCAGCATTTCCGAAGGAGGGATTTGATCCGCAAGCCAAGTGATCATAATTTTGAACGATTTTCAGGTATTTCCTTATAGTCTGATTTCCTTTTTGCTAGAACATTATTGCAAGTGATTTCTGTCCACATAGCTCAACCTTAAACAACGGGAATATTAAACTTGGTAGACATATCACATATGTTGATTTCATCTTATATGTTTCATCCATTTGCTAGATTAGTGGATGTCAGACTTTAGTTTTATTTTGGTATTGTGCTACGTGAATCATTCATACTTCCATCTTACCACTTGCTTAACATAACCAAGTTTATTATGATTGTGTTTACGAAGTCGTAAGCCTGTGTTTGAGAAATTTGCTACCTTACTAACCTAACTAACATCACGTCCTTCCCCCATTGCTTTTCCGTTTCATAAATCGACCTGAATGTCCGCAACCGCCAAATAGACCCGAATTCATCAGTGTTAAACTCGTCCGTACTGCTGGGGCCCACCAACTCAGATTATGCCCATTTCTCCGAATTAGAGGATATGGTGTCCGACTTCTTCACCGAGTCGCTTCAGAATGGAAAGATCTGCATCTCGATACTAATGAAGAATCAAGCAATTGGAATTGAAAGTAGGTATTAAATTGGGGAAAATGCCGATAAAATTTCAGTTGTAAATGAGTGAAATACCTGGGATAAAGAGAGGGATGAACAACTGATTTGAGTTTTGGGGTTAGTCGATTGATGTGGGTGAGAGGGGAATAGATGAATGTTGTGTTGTTAGTTTGAGGGAGGATGGGTAGGTATTCTAAATCCCGCTAGCTTATGAAATTTTTGAAGCTTTTAGTTCAACTAGTTGTTGTATCGCGCGCGTTGCGCGCGATACCCCAAGATATTCCGGCTTGTTTTTTGGGCTATGATCGATGCATGTTGCCAATGTTAATGGCTTATAGTAAAGTTTACGGATTTGTAGCAATTATTTGCCTTTCCAAGTAATCTATTTTTCTTGCCACTTTCTTATGTGTGTAATATATTTGGTCCCCTATTTTATTTACACAATGTACCACATCTTAATTCATTCATTTTACAATCAGATGACCTGCATTTTGACCATAATTACTGCTTTCCTATTCTTAGGGCAAATGAAGTGCACTCTGCTTTCTTATTTATGGCTCCTGTATGTTAATTTTGTATCAACTGTTTAAATTTCTGCTCACCTTTGAGCAAGTCAGGTCGCCATATAATTTTAAGGAAACTGCTTACGCATTTAATTTAGCATTGTCTCTTATCCTGTGACCAAATAGCCAATTTCACAAAGTCGCCCCTTTATTTAGATAATTATGCATGTCATAGAAGCATGCTTGTTGCTTGCAACAATGCTTTGAGGCAACAAATACAATTACACATCAACTAAAAGCTTAGAATACAGCAAAAGGTCGGCCTGCACCCGGTGATGGTAGTTTTAGCGGAAATAGTCTTTATACTTAATATAAGGTGCAGCAAGTCCAAAATTCCCAAAAGTTGGCCGCCTTTTTCTGTTCCTACCACCTTATTCTAGAGACAACTGCTTAAGCACCCACTTAAGCACGCGGCTGCGCGAAAGAGATGTTGCAGGACCAACCTGAATGTAGACGCTGCTGTCTCGAATCTTGGCTTCGATTAGGCTTAGATACTCCTTTTTCTCCTGTTCCAAAATCATGTTAAACAAACAAATTTTGCAGGCGTGTATTTATATGACTGCTGAAAAACAGAAAATGTTTTATGGCGTACCTCTGTAGGCAATGTGTACAAATGATTTGCTTTTGTCTCCAACAGCTTCTCTGCATCCTCAGTGAATGCTGTGAAAGTATACGATCCAGTTGCATCGACTGCCTCGAATGTGATGTTCATTCTGATATTGCAGTTACTGGGTTAGTGACCTGTAGATGTATCATATGGGTGGACAACATAGTGAAAGGCGACCATGATTTTTGGGTCGTACCTTGGGGAGGATATTGTGCCCTCTCGCCCACACGCCTGACAAGTGTATATAGCACTTAGATCCTTATCACTGCGTGTTCCACAGCTGCTACAGCCCAGGTAGAATCGCACATCTTTTTTGTCAAATTCAGGTATTTTGACATGCAGCCAATGCCTCTCTTCTTGCAAGGTGTTGGCCACCTGTAAATTTGTTGTGATGTGTTAAAGAAGTTGAATGCTAGTTATCTATAGGCTCAGATCATGAATTAATTGACTAAAAATTACACCCTAGGTTAAAATCTAAAGGACAGCAAGATCACAGTTAGCAAACATATACAATGCTCGATCAATAAACAATTAGCCACCCGAAACAACATCAGTGTTCAAAAGGCCTTAAAATTTTTTTATATCCATCGAGTTTGAGCAGGGAAGTTTGTGACAAATTTTTGAGAATCTTCGTTTATATCTCCAAAATATGCTGCAAACTCAACTCTATAATTTAAAATGCTGTAAACCCAATGAGCTTATTAGTTGTTCCAAAGGAGGTTTCACCTTTTTCTCTCGAAGTGTTTTGATTGCTACTGGTATGCGCCTACTATCTGGTAGGCGGGTTTCCAGGACTTGTTCAGCCTTAGCTGCAAGTAGGTCTTCGTTTGCCTTTTTCCTGATCAAGAATAATGCGGTTAAACTAATTACGCAGAATTATGAGGTATAGATCCTTCATTATACTATTTAAATAGGAAACCATTACTTACCAAGCACGAGTCGCATCTGCCTTTTCCCCAACTGGTTCTAGCTTGAAAAAAGTTGCATTGGTGCTGGCAAGTGAAAATCCTATAAAAAAATGTTAACCCAATTAATAGCATATCCCTTTTTTATTGTTAGGTCATTTGGACTGCTAGAAGTGATAAGGCGGGTCACCTTTGTGGTAACAGGTCCGTAGTGATGTGAATCCAACAACTGGGAAAGATTCAGCCATGTTGTGCACAACTTCACCCTCTTTGACTGCCAGGTCTGCCCAAACAGTGATCACCATTGGCTGTGTTGAGCTATAGTGATTTGCGTCAGTGTAAATGTTAGTAAAATCACAGGCATACTGACTGTCCCTAGAAATTGTTGTGAAAATTGAATTTCCAGTAGCCTGATTCTAGGCACTGTCTTACCTATGATCGGCGATAACAATTTCACGGACTTCCAAGTCTTGGCCGGTTTTCCTTTGTATGGTTCGAAGTGGTTCTACATAGATCACCACTCCCACCACGTCTGCAATTGCACATAGAAGTTTTTCTAAAGAGTTAAATTAGTTATACTGAGCACTGTTTAGTGCACACATTGGTTCCCATAAAAAGTACACATGAAACAATATTGCTACGTCTATTACCATAGCGACTATCAAGCGTCATAGCCCGCGGGATTGCAGCCAGCGCTATGTATTCCGGTCCAGCAGTAGGTTGTGACCCTGGCACAGGCTGAATAATTGTGCTATTATTGAAGCTAAGCTGAAAAGGGTGGTCTCCAGGATCTCTAAGGTATTTCACCGGAACAGGTTTCAGTTTTGCATTAGAAATTTCATATTCCATTCTATCTTTGATAACGTCTTCATACGCCTCTATTTCTTCATTGTAGAGGGTGGTTTTGATTCTACCTCCCTACATTGATTCAAGCGTAATACAAGTAGATTAAAACACATGGGGATTAGGTTACGGTTGCCTGATTAATTGAGAATATATAGTGACATAGTTTGTGACAATTTGACAGCATTTTAATGGTATAATACATAATGTAAATTTGACAGTTACCTCTTCATCTTCGAAGGTGATCCTCTGAAATGTTAATGATTTGTTGGTCGGAGAAGTCTGGGTGTTATTCTTCACGATTACCTTAAGCTTAATTGAATACGGTCCAGTCTTATCGGTTAAGTCTTTCACAAGTTTTTTGCCAGGCGGCTTCATCTTATGCTGAAACATTAAACCATGTATCAATAATCAACTATTCTTTCAAGTGTACGTACCTTAAATTGATAGCATAATGTAATGAAAATTCTTGAAGTACCAATTTCTTCTAACTATTTCATTTATAATCCAGCAGTATAATGTATTTATTAAAACCACCGTTGCATATATTAAACTTGCATGCTTTTTATCAAGATATTAAGATA
Source organism: Silene vulgaris (assembly GCA_036897335.1). Taxonomy (NCBI): domain Eukaryota; kingdom Viridiplantae; phylum Streptophyta; class Magnoliopsida; order Caryophyllales; family Caryophyllaceae; genus Silene; species Silene vulgaris. The sequence goes on from JAYMSF010001906.1 coordinate 6,154, forward strand.
AACAACCAGAAGATTTTGGCATACCTTCACTTTTTTTCTTCAACTGAGGAATCAGATTGATGCACCAGTATATATGTTTGCATTTGATGAAGTAGAAGGATCCCTTTTATAGAAAGATTTAGAGGTGGCTTGTTGTGTCCTCTTGCTTCTGCAGAGAAAGATTAGTGCATTTGTCTATTCCAAACTCAGCCTAGGCAGCATTGTCATAACCATAGCCTCTACACTTTGTAATATAATATGGTGTAGCTTCAGCATATCCTAAGTCTAGATCATATTTCATGTGTGGTCAGATTCATGAGGTATAGTCATAATCGCAATCATGTTATTAGTTTCTGAGATGGAAGTCATTATTGTCTTTTATTTGTGTGGTAATAATTACCTATCAACACTTGCTTGTTAGATGAGTCTAAAACTGAGTAAAAGCTTAGTTTACAGCTATACCAAACCAATAAACTAAGCAGTAACAGCCGGTTGCTGCTATCGTTTAGTAATTTCAACCGAACTCTTGGGTAGAGGTAAGGTATTTAACTGAAGTGCAGGGGTGCTTCGGTTAGAAAATGACTCCAATCGTCGCTAAGCGTTGATTGGAAGTCCTTGGATGTAAGTGCTAATGTTATGCATTTCAAAAACAAAATCATATTACTATTGCATTCTTACCTTTTTTTATATTGTTCTGTGTAATTTAAATTTTGTCTATGTACGACGTCCGCTAAATACCATTAAGTCATATTTTTGGAAAAAACAAAGTACTAACTGCTTCTCTAAAGAAGCATTTCAATAGTCCAGAAGCTGCATTGATACCCATTATAAATACAGAGGATGAGTGTTCTATTTAAGCATTGTTGCTCACCTGCACTTTGACATGGGAGAAAATACCTAAACTTACTTGGATTATGGAAATTACTGGGTCTGGTGCTCTGTGATTTTTTACCCAAGCACAATGCCGTTACAAAAAAAATTGAAAGCAACCAAGGGCAGTCTCTCTGAAACAATTTCAAGTCTTGTCCTTGTGTGCCTTGCAATTTACACGGCTCGCCAATTGCGTACTTCAGGCTCCAAAAATGATCTGCTTATTTTTCTGGTGCTCCCCTCTCCCGTTAAAATTTGCATACAGGTTCCTGGCAAGAAACGGAGCTTTGATCCAAAAACTTTAAGCCCGCTGCATTTCTCATCCTTTTTGGCGTGGTAGGTGCAGCAATGATGCTTTCCAAAAGTAATGTTGCAAAATGAACGTGTTGAAATGTAGGTCTGTGAATGTCCGTCGAGAACAGAAACCTTCCGAATCTGGTTTCTTTAAGTGGTTTCCCTGCATATTTAACAATCGGGAGTTATCCCAAAAATTCAGAACACTTTGCTTCATGAGTTGTGGTTTGACAAGTAATGTGAAGGTGTTTATAGGTAGCATTGCCTTATCATAGCAGAATTTTCAACATAAAAAACTAAAGTGTACCTCGCATCACGCCTTGATCCCGGCTCTTCTCAACATCTCAAAGGAGACGATGTTTTTGATGTTGAGTCTGTCACCTCCATCTTCATTTTCCCCATTAAGAACTTTACATTGCTTTGCTGTTCTGGCCCTTGAAAGAGCCACGTATAACTGCCCGTGGGAGAAACATGGTTTAGGCAGAAAAACACCGACACGCTGCAATGTCTGCCCTTCTGCCTTGTTTATTGTCATAGCAAAACTAAGTTTAATTGGGAACTGTTTCCTCTGGAAATTAATTGGATATTTCGATGTCTTTGATGGCTTAAGGGTGATTCTTGGAAGGAACACCCGTTCCCCAGCGTAAAAACCTGTGGAAATTTCACACTCTATCATGTTTGGGAAGAATGCCTTGCAAATAAGGCGTGTCCCATTACACAAGCCTGCCGCCGGATCAATGTTTCTTAGCAAGATTACGGGTGAATCTTTCTTAACCACGAGCTCATGCGGAGTCATTCCAGGAGGGCATAATGTATTTAGAAACTCAGCAGGGTATACATTGGAACTGTCGTCTAGAACCGTGTCAAAGCTCTTGTAAGTGCATCCATCCCCAGGAAACTTTTCTATCAACAATTTGTTGATGGAATCAACATCAGCATTCCGTGGTGTAAGTATTGCTCGGTCATTGAAAATTTCTGGGCTGAATGTAACCTGCCTAACCTCAGGGAAAACATTGTCCACCAGGTCTTGGAGAGGACATGGGCCACCTGTTGGCTGTAAAATCAGTTCTGGGGGTAGTGTCACATATCCGTTTTCAGTGGCTTGCAAGTCTCCGTTGCCAAGCTTCAGTAGAAAGTCCGAGAATTCTGGGTCTGCACGTGCTCTGATATTTTCAGTGAGCTTAAATTTTTGAAGGCAAGGCCAGATTTCAGAACTAACTATGCTAGCATCTACGCACTCTTGTTGGGTACGTCGTGGTAAAACAGGCAGTACCTGTCGGAAATCGCCACCAAATACCACAATTTTCCCTCCAAACAATTCAGTGCTACTGCAAACATCCTGGAGCAGCAAATTTACTGCTTGTATGTTCTCTTTCTTTGCCATTGAAGCCTCATCCCAAATTATTAAGGACGCTTCTCTTAGTAAGCAAGCTAGGCATCCCTGTTTAGGAACATTGCAAGTCATTGATTCATCACTTTCTAGTGGTATTTTGAACCGAGAATGACAGGTTCTGCCAGTAGGTAAATTGGATGCGGCAATTCCTGATGTTGCCGTTGGCAAGCATATTTTACCCATTGACCTTACCTTTGCATATAGTGCACCGTATAAGAATGTTTTGCCGGTCCCACCTGGTCCGTCAATGAAAAAGGCTCCCGGCTTATCATTTTTGACATGGTACATTATCGTTTTATAAGCAGCTCGTTGCCCGGCATTTAAATCTTTCCTAGAAGCTAGTTGTTCAAGCGGCACAGGAGCGTTCAGAGCGTCAAAGATATCACGGGTATTGTGCAGTACAACGTCCTCTTCAAAATGTAAGTGTGAGAGGCCGAACATCTCAAACGTCTTCCCCATACCTTCTAAATACTCTTCCACTTTTGTGGCAGTCAGCTTCAAGATCTTTTGTTCGTCGTCTCCAAATTTTTTTTTGAAGTCCTCTGAGAGCGCTGGAAAATACTTTTCCCAGAAGGTTTGGGGATTATTTGGGCAGTTGAAAATGAGGATTGTGGCAAAGAGCCTCCGTAGAGCATGGGGCATTTCCACCTGCGCCGCCTCGTCCATGCAACTCTCCGCAACGTTATCCTCTTCAAGTAGGCCCCTCCTAAGAGCGGCCTCCTGAAACGATGCAGAAACGACGCCGTTGACAGTTAACAAATCCTCAAACGACTTAGGCCCTCTCACATGGGTGAGCAGTACTCTGAGGTAGTAACGCTCCCCTTCTCCAGGAGCAGCGTGCGCGACTCTTCCAATTGAAATACCTCGTTCCCTTGCTCTCCAACCTGTGCGGTTCCCTTCCCAAACAAAGTGCTCTGGAAATTCACTGTAGAGGTATTTCCTACAGTCTGGGTTTTCAGCATTTGCTCGGAAAAATTCAGTAAGCATAGTCTTTGACCTCTGCTCATCCGCAACAATTTCTTCTAATGATTCAGTGTTCGCAAACCTAATCAGTTGACTATTAGGTGTATGAACAGGCAATGGCTGTACTGGTGGGTATGTGTCAAAGAGATGGAATCCAAATATTCTCCATGCCGCTTCAGGTGGAGACACCCACCTACCAGCCTGGTACCTCTCAATTTCATCAACAAATGTAGTTGTTGCTCCACCTGTAACATTGAATGAAATTCTATCATGGCCTTTGTACACATATTTGTAAAGGTACTTAACTGCTTTGATAGTCGTGCACACTTCCACATTCATATGGCAGTCAAACATTGCAAGAAGGTAAGGGTTGTAAGGAATGACAGAGCGATTGTCCATGTTAGCCTTCCGGACCAGAACCGTTTCCCCAGTACACCTCCTTCTATACAATGGGTAACAGTCTTTGCCACTTTTTGTGTATTCTTGGAAGTTCTTGGGATACCCAGATTTACAGAACCTCTTTCTGTCTTTAGTTTTCATGCAAGCACAGTCTGGAAAGTCGTCCCCGCATGGGCCATGCATCATATGCTTAATAACAGCAGCTCTCAAATGTGCGTGCTCTGGCGGAGGAATTTCTGCACACGCGTATTTGTCAAAGCTTTCTGGATTTCTAATTTTGTCATTTGTTTTGAGAATGATTAGGAAGTGTGCATGAGGCAGGCCACGTTTTTGGAACTCAACAACGTGTATTATCGCTGCCACTTCCCCAAAAACTTTTTTCTCCATTATTTCCTTGCGGAGAGCGATTAATTTGGAATTGAATATTCTGGAGACCAAATCTGGCCTATTTTGGGCAAGCTCACCATGTGCCAGCTCTGACTTGATCTCAGGCCAGTTTGGATTACATGTCATTGTCAAGAACAAATCAGGTTTGCCATATTTCTGCACAAGAGCCATTGCATTCAAATACCTCCGCCGCATATCACGTGGCCCGCCAAGAAAGGATGGCGGTAGAACCATCCTCGTTCCAACATTTGACGCACTATTTTCGCCCAGCTCCAAAGTGTCTATAATCCCTTGATATAGGTCTGCTCGAATTGCATCTTGGTTCAACCGGAAGAAGTCTAGCCTTGTGTTCTCGATCTTTACATACATATCCACGATGAATTGTTGGAATAGCCTTCCACCTCTAAGAAGAAAGTTACCTGGTCGTATTTGAAACTTGTAAGCGTAGTATTCTCGGCATGATATGTACTTGTCGGCCCTTGTGTGTCTCCTAGAAGCGTCTGTAGAACATAGTAAAGTTATTATGCCACATATAAAATCCGGCACAAGAGTTTAGACAGAGATAAAACAAATTCCATCTTTAAATAGCGACAACTTAAAAATGTCTTGGATATTGTATGTTAAGCTCCACACCTCCCTCACCCTCCCCCGTCACGCACAACACACAACCACCCCC
>JAYMSF010001907.1:0-11114 GCA_036897335.1 Silene vulgaris
ACAGACTATAACCTTGATGACTTGCCTGGTCCCCGGGCTTGCAGGGTGTTCGGGTGTTTCCTTGGGTCACCAAAAAAAAAAAAAAACAGACTATAACGGAGTATTAAGTAATGTCACTCCTAAGTTCAAAACAGAGTAGCCACACCATGGTCCGATTTATTCTCCGGCTTCCTACTAAGGAAATATTGCAGTAACATGTTAACGGAATACTCCAGCTTATTTCCTACAACAAGACTGTCTTGACTCTTGAGGAACAAACATCAATCGATGAACAACGGGCAAGCTTGGTTCTCAACAATCCAGCTAATTGGTCGTCATGCCAGTTACAGACCCCATAAGGCGGTCTTAACTAAGGAGACCTAAATGAAAAAAGAACGAGAGATAACAGCTTTTGACCTACGCAAAATACAGCAGCAGCAGCAACAACAACAACAACAATAAAGACTCAATCTCACAATGATTTTCGATCAACCAACATGAACCTAACTAAACAAATCAACCCAACTCAGCTATTTCACCTTTCCGAAATATCCATACTTGGTACAAAATTCATTTCCAACTCAACGCCAGGAGGAGTAGTGAATTTAACGGAAGAAAAAGCGGACATTCAGATAAACAGGATGCTAAGAACTGACAATGCAGGCTTTGTATCGTCAGATCTTGATGAAACATGCATTACCATCAGTTAATAATGGAACATACATTACCAAAATGATACTGCAATCTTACCAAATACTCTGTAACTGATAACACAACATAGAATTAAACTCTAGAAGTTCTTATTCCTCGTCAAATATATTTGCCATAATACTTATTTGCCGATAAATACAACTTATTGATAATAATGCAGCTAACATCGATACAGGAACAATAGGCAAGCTAACAACCGACTCCAACTCAACTAGACAATCTTAAACTACAACAACTATGACAGCAAAGAGCCAAAGACTTAGTCTGATTTATATTCAGGATCGACTGACACAAATCTAACTAAACAAATTGAACTCAACTCAACTCTTCACCTTTCCGAACTACCCCTACAAAATTCATATCCAATTCACCCGTACTGGTACTACCCCTACTACGCCCTTAAGAAGACCCAGAAGACCCATTCTGCGACCCATCCGAAAGCAACTTCATCTCAGCATTCTTCTTAGCAACCCATTCATCCTTCTCTGACTCATGGTTTTTTTCAAACAACTGAGTCCTCAACAAAACATGCAAATGCCCAAACAACTCCCCTTTAACCGACTCAAACGCTGCATCCAACCTTCTCAACTGCTCCATCGCATTCTTATTGTACAAAAACAACCCATAAAACAACTCAAAACTATCTTTCGACGTATTGTCCACCAAATTCAACAAACTCTCATACCCTTTCGTATTAATGGGAGTATCCTCAAGCACAAACTTCTCCAACACCCTCCCTATAAAATGCGTAATAAACTGCGACTCGGCCGCTTGTCTATCATGCTCAGCACAACTCATTTCCACAACCCTACACCCTTCTCTCCGAAACACATCCAAAAACCCCTCACACCTCCGAATTCTACTCTCCGCATCCCCAATTCTAACCTTATCATACACAAAGGTTAAACCTCCCCAACCATTTTTACCGCTCTCCGGTCCAAACATAGGATGAGTACACAAAATATCAAAATGCTGCGGTAAATTCTGTAAAAGCAACGATCTAGGAAACTCCTTAACCGATAAAACATCGACAAAGAGCGTTGATCTTTTGAGCCGCTGTAATGGTAAAGATTTAAGCACGGGTTCAGTCGATAAAATTGAAGTACACAACAAAATTACCTCCGGATGTTCTTCGCAAAGATCATCAATATTAGTAAAGAAGGAAACCCCCAATTTCGTCGCAATTTGGGAATAATCTGACCTAGAATGCGCAAGAACAGTATGTCCTTGAGAAACTAGGGTTTTAGCGAGAAATTGTCCGAAATTTCCGAACCCTAACACGCCGATTTTGAGCTTCGTGGATGAATCTTTGACATTAGCGAGCTTTGATTCGTAATCGTAAGGTTGCGCGGCGTCGATGTTTCGGATAGTTAGGGTTCCGTCATGAGAGTGGCGGATGCGGTGGGTGCGACGGAGGTTGACGGTGCAGAGAGAGGATAATCCATTGACGGATGTTGGTGGAGAAAGTGAAGGCGGCAGTAACCGGCTAACGGCGGCGGTTGCGGTTGCGGTGGCGGCGGGTTGCAGATTGGTGGAGAGGGAAAACATTTGTGTGTTTATGATTGGTTAGTTGCCAAATTTTAAGTGAGTGGTACTTCGGAGAGAGAATACATTTTGTATTTATAATCGTTCTATCTGAACTTGAGGTCCACTGCGCCGCATATAACCTAGGCTTTAGAGAATACATCTTGAGTTAGTTTTTATAACTCGTTAAATGCACGGGCATGAAATCTAGTATCTTATATAATCACACAAGTTCGAGTAGCTTGCGAGCTTCTGTCGGCGTTTGCTCAGCTTGACTCGTTAAGCTCTCAAGACGAGCCCGAGCCGAGCTTTTATCGAGTTGCTCGCGTGCTGTCTCATCCCATTAACACATGTGACTAATTTAAATGGTACTCCATAATATGTTTCAAGAAGATATGGTTGCTTTTAGGCGGAGTAAAAGTGATCTAGTTTTGTTTAATCGATCTTACCATTCAGTTTAAGTTAGATTTGGTTCGAATTCGTATCAACTCATTTTCAGTTTAGATGGGAAATATTAAATGCGCTATCAAAAATGAAGTTAAAATTGTAAAGATTAATTTCTAGTTTAGTTATTAGGTCATCGTCCGCCAAGGTACGATTTCTAGTGCATTTGGTCTTTTGTTTCATAATCCGAGATCCCACAAGTCAAGTTATTTTGGTTCACTTTCAATTCAATAAAATTGGGTCAGATTTTGCTTACGGAATCTTTTAAATCTCAACAACTCCGTCACCACTCACCAGCCACCCCCAACCACCTTCATGCCATTATAGGTAATGGGTCCACCTTGATACCGATGTTTTAGATACTGAACTAGATTTCACCTGAGGATTTCGCTCCATGTTCAATATTAGATCCATATTATACTAATTATTATGAAGGGACAAGAATCAAGCAAGATCCATGCATAATTGGCAAATAAAGCTCATGACAATATACATGCATGCACCGATTATAAAGCGTTCGTCGTGAGGCATGCCGCATGCTTAGGGATTAATGGCCTCATCCTACACTAGTAATACTCGTGTATAATCCACCAAAAATAGGAAGACGATATTATCTCAGCTATATGAGAAAGACTGCGGTAAGCCTCAAATCATAATCAAGCATTAGTACTTGACAATGACAATCGATATGTAATCAACAACCGAATCTTAAACGCAATTCCAACTTCAGAGAGACCAACTTGAACAAAATGGTTTAAATGAGAAGGTAAAATGTATCCCGCGTTCTTAAATGGAATTACAAATACAAGAAAAATTTGATCGAAAATATAACATTACATGTCTACACCACAATGATTTACCCAGATTATTATTTATCATCATCGTCATCATCATCATTGCCTACTCACCCCTACATACGAAGGGGTGGACAGGTGAGCTCCCCTCGGTCTTTCCCCATCTACAACAATCAAAAATTGTGCAACTAAAGTAAACTAACCAATTTATGAGGGAGACAAACGGGAGTCGAAATAATCTGAGATTCTTGCGATGGTGCTTGTGCTCTATCTGTAGAGCTTGAACAGCAAGCCACCATGGGTGGCAAAGAAGGGAGCAAATACAAGCGACTCAACCGCCATAAGCTTGATCAAGATGTTAAGAGATGGGCCAGATGTGTCTTTTAGCGGGTCTCCGACTGTGTCACCAATGACCGCTGCTTTGTGTGCATCTGATCCCTTGGGACCTAGCGACCTTGCATGCTCCGATGCACCAGCCTGCCAAAATGAACCGGCATTTAAATTTTGGCGAAAAGAAAAGTATTTGGCTGCAACAGAAGTGGAAGACTGAAGTATGTTTAACTCGGATGCTTACCTCAATGTATTTCTTGGCGTTGTCCCAAGCACCGCCAGTGTTGGATGCAGAGATGGCAATCTGCAATTCAAGATGATCGATGAGGTTTTAGAACAATATTAAGAAGATTTCAAAAACAAAGAACGGTATAAATTAAGGTATTCTAATTTCCAATAGTACAAAAAACTTGTTAATTATTTCGTTATTGATAGGAGTTAGGTGCAATTTTTCTCCGGGTCTTTGATTTTCCAGAGTCCATAGCGTATAAGTGGAATTAGTGGACAGACGGTTCAATTGAGGCCAAAACATGAACGTTTTCTTTTAAAATGAGAAATTTTATACCCACAGAAACAACGATTAGATGAGGAACAAGGGCTAGAAGGACTTTCAAATACAAAGCACATTTTACAGTTATGTCTTACCTGAACACCGGAAACAAGAGAACCAGCAAGAACACCAGAAAGAGTTTCAACACCAAACAAGATGCCAACAATCAATGGAGTGAGCATGACTAGAGCACCCGGGGGAACCATCTCCTTGATAGAAGCATCAGTGGAGATCTTGACGCAGGTAGCATAGTCGGGTTTAGCAGTACCTTCCATCAAGCCAGGGATGGTGTTGAATTGTCGGCGAACCTCCTCAACCATCTTCAACGCTGCCTTTCCCACACTCTTCATTGTCATGGCGGAGAACCAGTATGGAAGCATAGCTCCCACAATCAGACCGATGAAGACTTTAGGGGTCAATACATCAACGGTAGTGATAGATGCGCGGCTCACATAGGCACCAAATAGGGCAAGTGAAACAAGAGCTGCTGAACCAATCGCAAAACCCTGACCAGTAAACATTTTGTTAGGATAGGAAGCCTCACGTGAGATGGTCTTATAACTATTTATTGTGGGCCTACGTCGTGATCGAAACTAAAATGTTTACTTAGTAGTTGTCAGGTATCACTAATGATTTAGAAAGTGTCACTAAGCAAAAGGACCACTTAATAAAAAAGGTATGATTAAGAGCATGTGAGTTTATGTTCAAGGGAATTACGAAGTCTCATACAGTAAGTATAAAACTAACAGATTTCATCAGCTTTTTTCATTTGTAAAATGGTAGTGCACTTAATATAAGAATCGTCTCATGTGAAAATTTGTCTTATATAAGAATTTGCATTGTTAGGTAACTCTTCATAGTCGCTATTTACGAATGAAAATATGAAACCTTTTTCTTCTAAAAAAACGGAGTTCTAGAAAGTATGTAAGACCTTTCCAATAGCAGCAGTTGTGTTACCAGCGGCATCAAGGGCGTCAGTCCTCTCTCGGATTGTGTGGCTCATGCCTGCCATCTCAGCAATGCCTCCAGCATTATCACTGATGGGACCATAGGCGTCAATAGCCAAACCGGTGGCTATGGTGCTCAACATACCAAGAGCAGCAACAGCAACACCGTACATAGCCGCAAAGCTAAAACTCACGTAAATGCTAATAGCAATGGCAAAGATGGGAATAATGACAGATTTGTAGCCCAAGGCCAACCCAAAAATAACATTAGTTGCAGCTCCAGTTTTGCAAGAGTCAGCAACATCTTGTACAGGGCTACAACAAAGTACAACTTTATCAGGTATGCGGGGACACTTCAAAGAAATTGAATAAATAACTGTTCTCTTTTTCATATTATTACCTGTATGCATTGCTAGTGTAGTATTCCGTCACAAATCCAATGATAAGCCCAGCCCACAAGCCAACTGCAACACATAAGAACAGCTCCCTACATAGGTAAACAGTAAAGTCACCATCAGCACGGAGAAACATAAATTTGGGGTGGAGGTAATACATCAACGCAGAAACTTTAAGTAGACAATTTAACCTAAAGAGTAACATAACAGCATATAGAATAAGAGGACTGCCAAACAGCTTACCAGTTCTTAACCTCTTTCTGCTTGCCAAAATCAAAAATAGTAAACGAAGACGGAAGAGCTGTGAATGACACAGCTGCAACCCCAATTGTCATCAACACAGTGGAGATGATTAGCTGCCTCTTAAGAGCTGGCTCAATCTCCTTCACAGCCTTGATTTCAAAGAAGTCGGTTGCAAATAAGGTTGTAATCAAGCACATTACAATACCAACTGAGCTAACTAACAAAGGGTACATCATTGCAGTAAGCTCATGGTTGATCCCAAAAGAGGAAATGGATGCGACAACAAGGGCAGCACACGACGACTCAGCATAGGAGCCAAAGAGATCAGATCCCATACCGGCAATATCCCCAACATTGTCACCAACATTATCAGCAATCACCTGGGAACAAAAGCAGAGCCACATAAGCTACGTGGAAAAAATATTTACCATGTCAGCATGCCTTGTATGAGACAATTTCACGTGTGAGACAAACACATTTTTGAATTCTTGTTTATTCTTCACTTAATTATAGGGTTAAAGGATTGGTCACTTAGTCTTGCATGTAAGACAGTATCAAATAAGTTTTTGTGTAACCAAGTTTGCTAGTTATGAATGTAAAGCTAAACGTAATATCACTAAAGAAAAGAACTTACAGCAGGATTCCTGGGGTCATCTTCAGGAATGTTCCTTTCAACTTTACCAACAAGGTCAGCACCAACATCGGCAGCCTTTGTGTAAATACCACCACCAACTCTACCAAATAAGGCCATGGAAGATCCTCCAAGACCATACCCAGTGATTGACTCAAAAAGACCTTCCCAATCGTCACCATAGTAAATCTTGAAGAGGAGAATGGTCGCATACAAAACCAACAGACCGTTTGCAGCAAGAAGGAAGCCCATCACTGCCCCCGACCTAAATGCAACAATAAAAGCTTTACCCACGCCCTTTCGAGCCTCTAACGTTGTTCGGGCATTAGCATATGTGGCAATCTTCATCCCAAGGAAACCTGAAGCCAAAGAGGTGACAGCACCAAGCAAGAAGGATACTGTGCTAAAGATCGCAGTGGCAAGAGCTGGTTTGCAACTCTTGGTTTTGTCATATCTGCAGGCTTGGCTTTTTGTACTGAAGCCCTCAACAGATCCAAGAAAAAGGAAGATGAGCACAGCAAAAGCGATCATAAATATACCAACATACTGGTACATAGTGAAAAGGAATGATGTTGATCCTGTAGAAACAAGTAAATCGATTTTAGATGGCTAATACTCTAATAGGACACTTTGCAAACATTAAGGTGCTAATATGTGCGCAGTAATACTAATGCAAAAATGTCAGTTTAAGTTCAACAGCTTCCAAAAAATAATCCATTTAGATTGTCCTTAAATCATTTTTGGTCCATCCAAAAATAACTGGCCTCTTTCTACATCTACTAAATAAAATTGTGAACTTCGTACATTATTCCGCAAAAAAAATAAAAAAAAAAAAAAAAAAAAAAAAAAGTAATATAATAGCAAGGGTAAAGCGGTGTCTCTGCTTGTAGATTCTTAAGTCAAGGGATGACACTGATGATTTCATTACCAAATCTCAAATATGAGCACTAGTTAAATTTTGACAATAGAAATGTGGGATGGAGTGCGTATTAAAAAGGCATTTTATATGCGTGAAATGTCCCCATTGGCCATTACCCAAGAGTTTAACCTGGAATGACTTTCAGCATAGTCTGACCACCTACCCAAAGTGAAACATCAATCTTCAATAAGGACTTGTTACATGAACGGTACACCGCCACCATTTATCATAGGTTACAAATTACAATCAAGTGGACAAGTAAAACTCCAAAATTCTAAAGCATACAATCAACCACTAAGGGGGAGAGGAATTATTAATATAGTAGCATACTGTTGAGCGCTAGTCAAATAAGCTGTTCCCCAAGTTCCGGCAGTGGCATGTTAGACAAGATCTACATCTAGCATATTCATAATATAGTAATCCTGTATTACTCCTAAACAGGCAAGTGACAACTCAAACCTTGCAGAGCTTAAAAAACAAAGCCAAACTGCACCGAGAACGAATCATTACCATGTGACAAAAACATATTTTCTTAGTAAACTAATTAACATAAAATAAAGTCAGAGAACCTTGATATTAAGTCTGAACACATCATGTGCCGCACATTAAATTAAGGATGCAACTAAAATCAGATCTAAACTGAGAGCTCCAATAATCTGACAAAATCATGTCTCACATTACATTTGGCACCAACCTCACAAGCCAACCATGAATACAATACACTCATGGGCACTGGGCCCCGAATCGACCAAATTTTTTGGGAATCTGTCAAATCAGGGGACAGGAATCTCAGAAGCATTCCAATTACTATGTCAGAAATCCTAAAATGTACTAGTGAGATTTATGCCACACAGTTTAAACAATTTACAGCCTTTGATTGTCCCAAATTAATAATAGTGCCCCACAAAGGAAAGACGGTTGAAACTCAATCACACATTTTAATAAGTACACATAGTCTAGCAAAGTCACACTACAATGCCGAGAATTAACCTTGCGTTATACTATAAGCCCGCTTAAACAAAAGCAAGATTTCTCTGAGCTATAGTAAAGGCATCTGGATTTAAAATGAAATACAGCGTACTGAAAGTTAATTGGTTCAAATACAATTATCTCCGTAAATCAAGTGTTGGACATCCAGAAAGATATACCCCACCGAAATCATAACAGCCCAACTACTAACATTCAACACTTCGAAATATTAATTAAGATATGACTATACCACTAACAAGTAAAGGTTAACTTCATAAACATGACCAATAAACTAAATCTAATAGCAGTTAGTCTATATTGTCACATTCTCGTTGAAACAGATCATCACGCATAAGCTGAAGTCCCAGGCTTCCTTACTCACCATACGGAGATACTCTCCAACGTATCAAGTGTTTGAACCAAAACTTATAAATGGAGGAGATACGGAAAGTAAATCAAGTGTAAAAACCCGCATAAAATAAGATCTATAGCTTAACAAAATTACAGTCAGAGAAAAGCCCGGCCAAGAGTAATATAAAATTACACTGAACGAAGCAAATAATACCAGAACAAATGTAGAGCAATTAACTAAATAAAACTTAATGTTGTAGGCTTAAACACAACCCAATGCTCAACTTTTGTCAGGATTCTTTACCAAATTATCATAATCAATTTGAAAGTTTTTTGAAAATGTCGATATAGCAGAGGGGTAGAATCACAATGACAAACTACATCCACATTAAGTTAGAGATAACTAAATTAATTCAAATTTCAAAGATCAATTAAAATGGAGTAAAATTCCCTTTTTTAAGAATTCAAACATAGAAATCACCAAGACACTAGGAAGAGTTTAAGTTGGTGACCCTGCTTTCATTTCTAAAGCATTTTTAACAAATTCTTGGATAAGGCGGCCTTACACAAGAATTTGTGTAAACCAGTTTTTTCATGACCCATTTTTAAGAGTTTGTTTTCCTACACGACTCTACAAAAAGACTCGAACTTTAAAGGAATAGCTAATTATACGTAATGAATTATTCCCGCTGTCCCTATCGTTTGTTTACTTTTTTATATTCCTTTTTATTTATTCTTCATGAAGGGTATTTTAATCAAAAGTAAAGGTAAACAAATTATTAGGATTGGGACGAATATTTACAAAACAACCAGCAAGAATAAGCAGATTAAAGATGATTAAAATGCCAGACTTTACAAATCAATAGAAATATAAACAAAGAAATAAAAAGACACAAACTTTATAAACACCAAATCATACCCAGAAAATAAAGAACATGATCAATCATAAACAATCATAAAAATCACACCAATCGATAAAAAGTAAATCATGAAAAAGTAATAAACAAAATTAACAAGAGGTAAAAATCCACATAAATATAAAACAAATACCAATTCATACCCAGAAAACAATCATATACCAAAAACAAAAGGGGTAAAATGTAGGACCTTAATCATGGCAAATCCATATAATTAAACACAAATTCTTACTTGTGACGGTCAAAAGTTATGACGACATTCACAACCGATTTAAATAATGTTAAAGCGAGTCGATAATTAAAATGAACAAAATCCAGAAAATGATGAACAAAAAAAGGGGATAAAATGATGGACCTTCAGAAATGGCGTTCTGAATTTCAGCGCATTTAGCGACAACACTGTGATCATTACCACCATCTTCTTCTTCAATAAGACTATCAGAGACGCCATTTTTGTGGGTGGTGGAAGGAGAGAGTTTGACGGTGGAGACAAGGTACCATTGGAATAAAGAGAAGGCGATTCCGATGACGGCGCATACCGGAATTATTATCTCTGTTGCGAGATCTGGGAGAATTCCTGCTGTCACCACCATTGATGGATGATAAAGATAAGGTGATGGTGATGATTGAGGCAAATTAAATGAGAGGATAGATAGAATTTGGAGAGTTGGGTGAGAAGTGTGTGTGGGAAGAGAAATGGTTGTGGATTATATAGGAGGAGGTGGATTTGTTGTTATCGAGGCAATCGGGTTACTCGGGTCGGTTAGATTTGAGTATGTTGTGGTTGGGTCGTGTATAGAGAGGTACCTCCTCGGATGTACTACTTCTGATTTTGTTTGTTTTTTGAACATTTGTGTATTTTTCCTGAGCTTATGATCTTATTTTTGAGCATATGTGTATTTTTCTGAGTTTATTAAAATTTATTATATAAGTTCAATTTTAATTATTTTTCCGTCAAAATTCAAATTTAACTAGGTTTATATGTAACAGTTTTTGAGTTTTATTGTAATTTTTTTAGCTTGATGTTTAACTAAATGAACTCAGAAACTTTATTGTAAAACTCAAAATTTTTAAAACAAAACTCAAAATTTTTATTATAATGTTCAGAAACTATCAAACTAGTCATAGTACACATATGTATAATCTACTTATTGTTTTGCCTTAGTTGGCCCTGTTAATAGGAATGTCAATAAATCGGTTTCGAGTTGCGGTAAATTTCATATGCATCTATCCACTATATTAAAAACTTCATCCAGGTGACTCGTCAATCGCGAAACTTACCATCTTTCGCTTCATCCACCATTAACCGTAGATGAAACAGATGTATCGAATGATAAACAGGTTTTTTTTTTTTTTTTTTTTTTTTTTCTGCTCAAAAAAAAAACTTTTTTCCTTCTCTTTTCTCTTCTC
>JAYMSF010001908.1:0-11110 GCA_036897335.1 Silene vulgaris
TGCCTAGGGGGGCTAGGTAAGTGACTTCCAACATAATGGAGGAACTCTACTTACACATGAAGTTCCACTTCCCATGATTTTGGCAACCAAACAAGAATATGATTTTATGACTCCTAGGATTTTCAAAATCACATGAATTTGATGGAGCAACCGAACAAGCACTACAATTGAGACTAACTTGAGAGGTGGAACTGGGAAGGTAAATATGTATTTGCCAAGGACGCTATATGTGCTAACGGAAATACCTTCTCTTCCTCCAAAAGTTCTTGCACAGGTCTATATGCTGCAGCAATGCAAAGATTCTGCAGAGAACAAAAGAAAACAACTTAACCAAGTTCATATCACACTAGAAAATGCAATCAGAAAAACAGAGAGCATCATGCTACCTTTAAATCACTTCCAGAATATCCTTCTGTGACTTTTGCAAGCTCTTCATATTGGAAATCTAACTCAAGGTTCTCTTGTGAAAGAAATATTTTTAGAATTTTCATTCTATTTTCAGCATCTGGCAGGTCCACGTATATCCTGTACAGCAAAGAGAAATATCATCATGTCAATAGAAGTGATTAGAGCATTCATGTGTGCATTGTTTACTGATCAGTGACCAGCAGCACAATAGGCAAATAGAGAGCACCACTATGATCAGAGGATGGCTTCATAAAAAATTATAATATTTGGGTATCCTGAGAAACAAGCTTAGTTTGAAGAGGCGCAAGGCGCACCGGGTCACTAAGGGGCTAAGGCAATGAGGCGCAAGGCGAAGGCACGCGCCTTTTACACACGAGGCGCTTATTTGCGGAACTTTATTTTATTTCCCAATGAAAACTTTGGCCAACAATACCCTTTTTAGGAGTTTTGAATTTGACTAACATCTAAAGGAGTAAAGTTTGGGAATAATGGGTAAAGAAAAGCATATTTAAAGATTTAGACTTACTGATGAACCTCGCTAAGTGAGCCTTATCTAAAAGGTGCACCTAAAATGCACCAAGGCGTTTTGGATAGTGTCTCATCCAAGGCACGCCTTTTCAAACTATGGAAACAAGTAAAAAATTCAGATTCCCATACACCTGAGATCACCATGTTTGGTGATCTCATACTGTGTGCACTGTGCATTGAATCAGCAGAACGGAAAAGATGGTTCCAATGATAAAATTTTACTCGTATAATATTTACGTTTCTCATCCACGGAAAAAAAGAAAAAAAACAGCTTCCCATAATATCTTTTGATCATTTTTAATTAGACGGTTAGAGTTAACATTTGCCAGTCTCCGACTAAAATCAAAAAAAAAAAAGTATGAAAGGTTTAGACAGGAGCCAGACTAAAATGAAGACACACAAAGTTCTTACCTTCTTGGCAATCGCCGTATTACAGCATCGTCGAGGTCAAATGGCCGATTAGTTGCTCCCAATATGAGGATTCTTTGGCTGTCTTTTGTCCTTAATCCATCCCAGGCAGCCATGAACTCATTTCTCATTCTTCTAGTTGCTTCATGTTCAAAAGAGCCACCACGGGCTCCAAGCAAGCTGTCAACCTACATGAAAAAGAGCGCAAAACTACCAAATTATTTCACCATATAAAACCAAAAATCAGCTACAGAGCATAAGAACAAAGCGTTTTCTACAGAGCATAAAAATCCTTGACTTCGTCATCCGTATATAGATGGAATTGCCCTATATGCCTTTTCTAGGAATGAACATTCAAGAAGAAGAATAAAACTTGTACAATATGCACAACTTTACTGATACAAGCATCCTACAATCATATAATGTCTTGTTAAGTAGGAGTAAAATTAATCAAGGCAGGAAAGAATACAAAAAAATAAAATACTCCGTATTAGATAAGCTTTATTTAAGATAATTGGTTAATGAGAAATCATAAACGGAAATTAATATGATATCTCTTGAAATCTTGATTCAAAAACAGGAGTGTGCTGATGATGAAACTTTACCTCATCGATAAATATGATGACCGGGGCCAGCTTACTAGCAAATGAAAACAGAGCCTTGGTTAGCTTTTCAGCATCTCCAAACCACTGCGTAAATGTTAGACACAACCACAAAAGTCAGCAGCTATCAGAAATACTTGTCAGAATCAGATCTCAAAAACAAAAATTGAACCTTACCAAATAACACCCAAGGATAATATAAGTAATACATAGTTAACTTGGCACTAAACTAAACTAAACTATGTAAAATGCTCCACTAAAGTAGCGGCATTTCTTTTTATTGCAAAGTAGTTGCTCATCCGATGCAACGCTCTGCGAACCTTACCAAATAACACCCTAGGATAATATAAGTAATACATAGTTAACTTGGCACTAAACTAACTAAACTATGTAAAATGCTCCACTAAAGTAGCAGCACTTCTTTTTATTGCAAAGTAGTTGCTCATTCGATGCAACGCTCTGCGCAATTTTCAATATAGGTCATTGGGAACCAGCAGTAAGGGATGTGTACATCCGACTCCCACTTATCCTGCAGTGCTCTTGGCGCACTGGAGTAATGTTCTTGTCGTTGTTGGGTACTCGGGCACTCTTACATGTTAATCAATTGTGTCCATATTGATTACCTCTACGATAAATTAGACCTTCTAGCCTCCAATCAAGAGGAGAGGAATTTCGATGTTATAATAACCCCACATACAACTATATACAAGAGAAATTCCTCTGAGGTGAGAAAACATCTGTTCTGGCGCACATAGAATGTATGTCAACATTAATTAGTACGGCATACCTTTGATGTCAGATTTGAACCAGTTATACTAATGAAATTCGCCCCTGCCTCGGTAGCAAGAGCCTTGGCAAGCAGAGTTTTCCCCGTTCCTGGAGGCCCAAATAGTAGAATCCCCTTGCAAGGCTGATAAGAGCTTGAGATCAATAACCTACTCGTATAACTAGCAAAAACAAATCACTGTTGACAGTTGAAAGAAGGCAGTACCCGAAGCAAATTTCCACGGGAAAAAAGCTCTGGCCTCCTCATGGGAAGAATAACCAATTCATTTAATGCCTTCTTCACATCCTCAAGAGCGCCGACATCATCAAACTGGACACCTATTTCACCAGGAGGAACAACTGCTGAAACAAAGTTGCTCTCATACTCATCCTTGGCAAGATTCTGTCAAGAAGTTTGTCAGTTATCCACTTATGCTATATGGAACAATATCCCTGACAAGAGTCAGTAGAAGATGTAAATCAGAAAGGTTAGAGACTACGTACAGTCGTACCTTCAAATTTTGCAAAGGCTTGTCTGTTATCGTTTCTTGCTCTTTTAACCTTGAAATTGCAACCTCAAGGCTAAGGCGGACAATGGGCCAGGCAGAAAGAAAGAAGAACAAGTGAGATAAAGAGGAAAAGAAAGAAGAGTATGAAGACTTTCAGCTGACAACCAATGTTCAGAAAGCAAACACAGCACATACCTTTCCCGAGGCAAAATTAGTCTTTCCTTCTTAATGGAAGGAAGAAGGCAAGATGCCAAATAATTACTTTTGGCCCACCCAACAACTTTTTCAGCTTCTGTACGACATTGATTTACGATTGAATTGGTAATTCACACAGAAGATTGTCAGTAAACTATAATAACTGAAAGCAGAACTACAATAGAAAAGAAGAACCCTTGTTCAAGATTGAGCAAACAAGATGTCAGAACCTTTAAGGCTATATTATTCACTTATGTGCATGTGAAACCAGCAGTACCCATCAGTAGTGACATTATGCAACTTTGCCAAAAACAAAAGGTAAACAATGATGAGAAAATACAGTTAAATGTACTCAAATGTTTACGCTACATAAAAACAGACTTAAATCATTAAATGTACAGATGGGCATTCATGCACCCTGCTGCATCTCAAAATGTTGATTCTTTGTTTGAGAAAACAGAGTTAACAAATGGTCCAAGACAAAAACAACCTACTGAGACCGCCATTCCTTGATTTAAAGAGCCATGACTGAATCAAAGACATGCGACTCTTCAGACTTGCACAGCCGATATTTGTGTATTCCCTTTAGTTAACCATATCCCTCAACTTTTCACAAAACATGCATTTATCTTTACTAATTTCAACCATCAAATCCTTGAATCCAAATAGACTTATTATTATGTCAATAACCCCGAGGAAACATATATGCATAACCGCCAAGATAATATAGTTCATAAAATTATATTCCGGTAGAATAATTTCACTTCATCCATATAAACAAGAGACCAGCTTGCGATGTACACTTCTGTGTAACAGTCCCTCAGGCTCAGAGTCTCATAACTCCAGCGAATCCATCGCTATTGACGATTTTCTTCTTAGTTATGCTATTCCTGAACCCAACCAAATTTTTAAGCGACATTAACATCCCCTGCACTTCCCCTGATGCATAATTCAGTACATATCACTCATCCTGATCTAAACACTATTGCTCTATACTCGAGACAGCGTACAATTTTTCCAATGAGTACCTCACTAAAATAATTGCTTCTGAAACTAAATGACTCATTTGCAGGGAAAGAAACTGAAACAACCAAGATCATATATCCTCAGCTGGTATCAATTCCTCGAAATCCCCCATCCTCCAAAAAAAAGAGAAGTCTGGCAGACTGAAAATTGAAAAATGGAAACCACTTTTTCTGAAGTTTGAAATCAAGATTAGTCTATAGAACACTGAACAATTCAAACTAAAAACGACACAACACAATGTATGCAGGGTTGTCATCATGTCATTTTTTGATCAGTAAGATATAGTATTCATTAATAGACACAAAAGGGGTGACAGTCATGCATATAAAATCATCATAGAGGTGACCCCCATCTACATAAAGACACCACAGAGAAAACGCACATTTACAAAGATACACCCTCAAAGTGACGCTCATCTACAAATAAATGTAATGCCATATACACCACAGGGATTGCTATCATGTAATATTCAGATAATACTAGGGAGTTCAAATCAGAAAAGTGATAAAGGTCATAGCTCAGCATGTCAAATCATACACTAAGTGCACTCAGTGAGAAGACTTACTTTGTTTAGTCAATACCACACCATTAGTGTCAACTTGCAGCAACTCCAAGCAAGATAGATCATGCTCTTCAAGAACCTGCAATACATAATAATTTATGAAATCCATCCATAAACGAAGTCAGCTACAGCCAAAGCCTATAATAGTGTTCAGCAAATAACAAAGCGCATCATTCAGAAAGTGTATGAAGGAATATTTAAATGCATTCTCACATTTGACAATCAAGGAGCGATTTCCTGGACTACGAAATCAATTATGAGGAAAGCTTCTATACCTTGTGCAATTCGTTGAGATTGCTTCGCGAGATTATTATTCTCCTGTCTTCCTCAAGCTGTTTATTGAAAGTTTGAAGCGGCTCTTCCTCCTGATAGAATCAATGCATATATATATGATTATCAGGACAGCTAATAAATAGATCACCATCTTACGCCGAGAAACACAAAACCCTCTCAACTGCTAACAGATGATATATTTTTCCCCTGAATTAGAAAGACCTACAACTTGACATACAACAAGAATAAAAGACATTATTTTCACAGATTCTTTAAATCTGGAGGGCCATCCAGACTCTAAGGGTCAACTGCCATCACACAGAAGGCCAAGGGACACCAAATGTCATTTACTGCAAGTAGTTTAGATGTACGGTTGTCACGTACTTGTTTGGACGCAATCAAGTTTTTTCCACTATAACAGGATACAGTCCTCGGAATGCAGACAAAGTAATGCTTCTCTGCTTGAAATTTGATGGGTTTCTAAACTGTAGAGTGGGAGAATATACAAAAGCACTCCACTCACCTTTGGCGGATGTATGCACATAACATTGGTAAAAAGTTTAGATATGTCTGTGTCATCAGATATCTTGGTTGCTTTTAGTCCTTCTGTTAGTCTTCTCAAGGGGAGAGGCTGGCAAAATATACACGAATGATAAAGTTAGATGCAAAAACATTACAACAGAGAAGGAGAGATGAACAGTCAATCAGCAAGACAGCAAGTACATGTCATGAACTTGAAACTGACAACAGAAACACCAGAATCATCCGAAATCTATTACTCAAGGGACGTTAAATTTGCACAATTGATTTGAATAGAGATTTTTATTGTTCTTCAAGATAACAAAAAGAGTGGAAACTGATGGACAAGAATTTAAACCAAAATTTATCCACGATGGCTTTAAACCATGCTGATACATCATAAAACATCGAACAAATTATCAGAATAACATGAGTCAAGATTAGGTCAATATGAATATTAGACTCCAAAAGATATGCGACGAAACGTAAAGGAGCAGTTGACAGACTTGTCAATCTCCCTCAGGCCTCTAAGTACCAGTGTGGCCACGTCGGGCACATGCCACTTGGACATGGATCTTGAGGTAAAACACATTTTTCTATGTAAGAGAATATTGATCAAGGACACAACTAAAGTTAATTCATTTACGGTCACTAACAAAATTTCACCAAAAGAAGCAAACATAGAGTTGCCCCACAGATTAGATACATCAACCTCTTAGCAAAGAGAGAAACCATTACCAGCTTAGCAAGGCGGCCAAAATTCGGGAGTACCATTGTCTGCAGCACAAAAAAAGACTTCCATTATTTGTTACCATGGCCTACAATAAGCCCTCTATTTACAAGTCTGTTGAGTAAACTTTCAAGTCATAAGAGATGGGTGACTATTAAGAGGCAGATCCATGGGTAGCACAATGAGGTCTCTGGACTCTGTAAAAAAAATTGGTCCATTTTGCCTATTTTTGGTGTTGGAGAAGTTTAAAATCTGTAACTTCAACATAACAATGACCGAGGAATTTTAGACTACAACCAATAAATAAATGTTATTGGATCTGCCATTGACTATATTGTGACAATTCATGAATCGACAGAACTTAAAGCAAGGTATCACTTGAAAACTTACGAATTTCTCTTTCTCCTTGGAGCCAGTTTCAACTTTGTTTTGCCCACAAATCAACACCAAAGGCCCTGATAACTTATCAAACATCTCACGAACCTTGCTAACAAACTCGTTACGTTTAGACTTTGGAGCTGCGCGGGATAACCACAGAGATGAATCTGGAAAGTAAACAATAAGAGGTTGCTTTGACTGCAAAACCTGGAAAAAGGACAATATGTCAAGCTAAGAAGACATCCTGAGAAATAATACGAGTAAAATATTAATATGCAAAGAAGTAAGTAACCGATAATCCAAAACATACTTCACACAAAGCTTCCATAGCAATGTAACAATCCTCAGCTTGAGCGTCATGTTCAACATCCTTAACTGGAGACATAAAAACAAGGACAATGGAAAGAAGCAAAACTAGTGATTACTTGTAACCTTTTTTGGTTTTTTAGAGGATACAATATAAATAAGGAACACAACCATACACCAAAAGACACCCTAAATATGATGCCCATTTAAAAAAAGAGAGGTGGATAATTATGCTCTCAAACTATCATGCGTAATTTTACCTACAAAAAAAAGAAAAGACAAAGTTTCAATTTAAATGAAGCATTATAATTACCTGCAATTGTTTTTTATAACACAGCACAATCATTTAAACACTTTAAACAAAAGAAGGTTACAACTTATAATCACTAAAAACCGGAATGTATTAATATTTAGGAAAATGCGACAACCGAACTAATACTAGTTACATACAAGTGGAAGTACTTCACAACTGATCAGTTTAATTGCAAACATACAATACTTAAGGTTTGTTTGGAATGTCACGAACATGTGGCCCTCCAAAAGACCATTTGATTGACACGCTCATTTCTAATGTTTCAGTTATCCCTAATTGCCTACACCCTTTTTCCTCATTCCCCATGCCCCCTTCGAATTCTGAGAGTTACCAATATTGAGGTTTCATCTCTCACCCACAGAACCACCCAGAAACCACCAAAAGCTCCACTTATCCAAGGGAAACCCACCATCACCATTTATCCATCCTTATTAGGCCAATCTTAGGCTCCAGTGACGCCTAGGAACCCACCCACAACATATTGCTATCTTGCACCCCTATTCTACATTCCCACCCATGACCCATTCACAATTTCACAAACTAAACCCATCACCGACAAGAATGGCAGCCATCAACCATTATCAATTGATCTCCTCCTTGCCTCACACTCCTCTATGTCAATAACTATCACTAGTGTCAGATTAAACATAACAATGTAGCTATAGATTTTAAAAACTGAAAAATCTACTGCCTGATGCTGATTGCCATTAAGGGCACCAATAGTATATACATGTGACAAATATAATGTAAAAGGAAAAATCACAAGATAATTCAAACTCGACATTGAACAATAGCATAAAATACCAATCCAAAGGACACTAGACCATGATTTTATTGGAGGTTATTTTGCCGTACAAAATACTTGGAAGATGGAGAAAAGTCTTTGCCCGAGACTATATGAGTTTTTTGGCTTCAAACCTTTACTAATATATTGAGTTATTGACTATTTAGTGTTTTTATTTTTCTTTTTATTTAAACGTCCATGTTAGCGGACCCCAACTCAAGTTGGGATAAAGGCTCTCTTGTTATTGTTATCGTTCTTGTCACATGCATTTTTAGTTCCATGGATATCGTATTTTAGTAGTCGTTCTCAAAATAAGATATTTTTGTTCATGTACCAGATTAGCGCAAATAGAACTCAATATAGGAAAGTAAATGAAATACCTGGAATCCAGTAAATTGGTGGTTTTGTATCTGGCTCTACGCTGGCGTCTTTTTCTTCTTTATCTAAAATAACAGCAACGCGATCGTTTTCAACCTCGTACACTTCTCCACGTTGCCCAGTTGGTATTTGCCTGCAATGCGCCCAACAAATGTAGATCAAGCACCTGATATATTGGGGGTTACAATTTCTTGCTTTACGGTTATGAAAATTAAAGAAACTAAACCTTAACGGCTTAACCTATGGACCCCTACCTTAAATGAAAATCAGAAAACATGAAGCAAAATGATCAAAACTTGACATGAGATGACAAAAAAATCCTCTTCACAAAAAAAACTTCATTCCAAGTAGTAAATTAAAGATCAAAAGGGAAACAAAAAATAACATTCAGAAATTAAAATAAAAGTAAACAAGAATGCCTAGTCAAACAGCATTCTCAAATCTCAACCGATAATAAATAAAGATATTTATTTATTTTGACAAGTAAGATATTATAATAATACACTTAATTAAGGGACACCAAGGAGTGACGCCCATGTACAAAAAGATATCATGGACATAACGCCCATATATAAAAAGACACCATGAGGGTGACGCCAATATACAAAAAGACACCCAAAAGGCGACGCCCGTATACAAAAAGACACCCTAAATTTGACACCCAAAAATGAGAGATGGATAGTTATGCTTTAAAGCCATCATGGATAATCTTATCTACAAAAACAAGAAGAGACCAGTTTCATTTTGGTGAAGCATATCGCTCCAAAGATAATAGAGATATTATGATAGAAACTAAATCACAGGAGTTTTACTAGCCTACTTCAATTACACGTATAAGCTTCCACAGCATCCAAGTAACTAGACTCAAAATACTCAGCGTCGTTTAAGCCCATAGTCATGTGATGATGTGTCCAATGAGTCACTTCATAATCAGTTATTCCATGATTTTCAATTCATACTGATTTTTCCTATAGTGTCCACTGTGTATGTGTAGTATCCACTACTATACTTCAAGGGAATCAATTAAACCAGAATACTACCAAAATTTTAGAATGATAAAACAATCATACAAGTGTGACTGAACAGCATTAATTAAATAATAAACAAACTCTTTTAGGGGCAATCCCAACAGAGACCAAAAAGTCAATCCAATCCACACAAGAGGCACAAGACGAGAAAGATTATTAGTACGAAAAGGCCATGATGCACACGGCAACAACAAGGCCACTAAGGCAGTTTTAATGTCTTGAGATAACGAAAAGAGACAAGTCACAAAGCCTAAGAGAAGCAAGGATCATAAATACATATCTACACAGTAAACCATCATTTCATTCATATTCCAACCACTCATTCTTGAGCAGAAGGCCATTTTGCCATTTTGAATTGTTATGTGCAATCAGCAATAAAATTATTCTACACAAAAACCTATAACCTATTGATGTACCTAGTCATGGTTTCGTGGCATACCTAGTATTCAAGGTGCGAGTTTTCAGAAGAAATCCAAATCCCCTATACCTTAGTTTAAAAAAGCGCGCCTGAGGAGCGCCTAGGCACAGTGAGGCGCCAATCAGATCGCATCAAGGCGCGCCTAAGGCGCATGAGGCACACACAAGCGCACAAGGCGCAACTAGTGAGGCGCACTCAATGCGCATTAGTATGCAATTCCATATTTGTTTTCCAAATTCTTTTATTTGACCCTTCTTTTCTCCCCCTTATCCTTAATATTTTCACTTTTACATACATATTAGCCCTCTTCAAAACCAAAAAAAAAGAAAAGACTATTCTCGCTCAAATTTTGATTGTAAAATATGGATGTTCATTTGAATAATCAGTGTGCCTCATATCCAAAAGGCGCACCTCTTGCGCCTCGTCCCTTTGGACCCCATCGCCTCAGTGCGCTAACCCTCAACAACATATGGGACACTCTTAAGGAACCACTTTAAAATGTTGCAAAGCAATCTCAAAGGCAACAGCATCAATACAGACTTCAAATAAAGTATTTCAGGTCTTCAATAGGGTTCTCTCTCCACCAGACAACCACATTAGGGCACCTTATCAACCCACCTGCTACGAATAATAGTAAACGTTTTGATTGGCCCATCAGGTGTTGGAATCCTCCCCAATAAGATCCTGTGATGCATTTGCATAGTGTCAATGACTAGGCAAGGACAATACTATCTCCATGGGAGAAAGTGAGAGGCTTATTTCATTAAAAGACGAAAATAGACAAAAAAAAGAAAGTCGTAGGAGCAGGTAGGTTCCTATGTGTTAATCTATTCATATCTTCTCGTTCATATGTTTGATCACTTTGCCCCACATTTCTGGAAAATAATACTCCCTCCACACACCTATGTTCTTCCCATTTTAATAAAATACTCCTCACATATATATGATATATAAAAGAAATGGGAAGAACTCTTTTGTGC
>JAYMSF010001909.1:0-11107 GCA_036897335.1 Silene vulgaris
AAATGTGTAATTAAGCTTAATTCTTTTAATCCGTCCCCAGCTCGTGACGGATATGCCCCGTCTTCAATGAGAATTTGTGTTTATTTTATTGTATTTGTTCAAATAATGTCAAAACATTTTTCTTCACAAACATGCATTTTATACTATGCGATGGAGTATATTAGTTGATGGTATTAGACGGGAGTTTTTCATTAATTAATTTTTGCGGAGTATTTCTTATGGCAGTATGGCCAGTATCTCGTGAACAATGAACAATTGAGTGAAAGCAAGTAGCATTGAGCATTTGTACTCTGTAATTAATTGCTCCTATAGAACGTGGGACATAAATTTAGGAAAGAAAATATTGGCTTTGACTTGTTTACTTTTAACCACAGAGCGACACGTAGGCTCTGTGGTTGTTTGTTTTATAGAGAAGATTATGAATCACAAATTTTCATTTATGACGGCACTATTTCGTCATAAACTTGTGTCTTCTCACAAAGAGCAGGTGCGAGAGCAAGTTGGAGAACAAGCAGGAAGGAGAAGACTGTGAGAAGTCACTTGTGACGGTCACAATCATGACTTTCTGATTTAGGAAATAGACAGTCTAAAAAAATTCGTTATAATTGGGTCCGCAGTTATGAATTTTTTTTAAAGGAATAAACTTTAAGTGACCATATCCAGGGGCGAGTCTAGGATTTTGATTTCGGTGTAGCAAAGTATATACTCAAGGTAAAGTGTATACATAATTAGGGTGAAAGCTGTAAATATTGGTGTAGCAAATCACGAAATTCTAACCGAAATTTTCGAATTTGGTGTAGCGGCCGCTACGCCAAACTCCTTAGTGGCCTCGCCCCTGACCATATCTCTTGGTCACGAGTATCAAACTCGATAATTTTAGTTTTTCAAATCGTAGTTCTCGGAAATATGATCAATTTATAAAAAAGAATTGTCATTTTCTAAACTAGTAAACACTATGACCATTTAAAGTTTTCCGGTGAAAAAAAATGGACATTTCATGTAAAAATGTCAAAGCTCGGGAATAACAAATGAATTATCTGTTGTATATTTGATATGTCATGGACTCATGGATCGATGCACTTTGATAGATGAACCATCTCAACCAAAACCTTAAAATGGTGATTGAAGTCCAAATATTATATTTATATATCCTATTACGTCATCTCACTCGAATGTCCATTGGAGTTGAAGATTGGTTAGTGCACATACTCCTCCATACTATATGCTGAAATTCCACTCTGTCAGATATTGAAGGCTGTTGAGATTTGAACTCGTAACCAAATATCACGCTAGCTATAACACCTTAATAGATAAATCATCGAAACAATACTTTAAGATGATGGTCGAAGATTATTACACTCTATCGAGATAATAAGTAGATTTAGATAAGTAGATGACCATGTGGTAAGGTTATACAAAAGCGTACGAGTGTCATAATACTTACTTGTCAAAGTTAATTATCACGTTAGATGTTGTTAATGAAATTATGAAATAGACCTTTAAGGGCAGTAGACTCCGCATGTGACAGCTTAAGTTAGATGGGGTTAATCATTTTCCTAATAAAACATAATGGTCAATTATATAGGAATGCCCTTTTAAATTGGCAATGAACTACCCGCCCTCTACGCAACTGCTCGTGACTCATAGGCTTGCTAAACATTAGTGCCAACTTATGATAATATTAGGTATTGTATTGTCAAGAGTCAAGACATAATTGAGATCCAATACTTATTAATAGGATTGATTTTTCTAATTTATGATTTGGAGTGATGTTAATGTTTTCCAAATTTAAGTGAAATACTAGAAAATACTTCATTTTTAAGTTGTAAAATAAGATAACTTTAAATCATTTTGATTTAGTTTGTAGTATTACGCAGTTCGATCATAAACTATACTACAACTGTTTGTGTAGAATCCGAGCTTTATAACAAGCTTAACGAGTTTTGTTTTAAAGAATTTGACTAAAGAAGAGGATTTTGGGTCATTTCCCATTTTGGGTCGGTAATCATTATTAGTACGGAGAGAATTTGACTAAAGAAGAGGATTTTGCAAAATTGTTATGAAGTAGTGATTTTGGATCACTAGAGATCATTTCAGATCGAGTTAATCATGTGGTTTTGCTATGGGTCAAGTAAATCTCGATTTATGGTTCACGACTTCACCCTGATTAGATCAAATCAAATTTATCGAGTATACCTTCGTGCACCCTATCGGGCACTCTCGACACTGGAGCCACACTAGCATCGAACCACGACCAGCTGAATGTACTGTACTATTGATTTTTCAATTTTTGCTTTTTGCTACATACATGAAAGGTTCTTGGCTTTTACTCATTGGATTGCTGTCGACCGTGGACACCCGTTTATACCTAAGTTGCTTGGCCTTGGTAGGTTAACTAACCTGTTTTATATTAATAGCTATCCAGTTCAGCTTGCTTGTCTACTCATAAAACAAATGGATATACTATTGTTGATATTTCAGTCACGGAATTGAAATGCTATCCGCTTATTGTACATGGGTTCGTCAATACACTTTTAACCCGAAATTTCAATTTTTACCAGCTTCTGTTTATGTCATGGTTTCCAGAGTGGTGGGATGTTTGAAAACAGGCTATTCTTATCAACACCATGACCTCCACTACTAGTCAAAGAGACAAGCGCAGCCACGAGCCCCGCGTTTCCAGCCAATGTGGGTCCACTCGAGCCACTGTCTGTCCGATCATCTTGGTAATGATCAAGTCCGTCAGGACCGCCAACCATGGCCCCTACAATTATGTTGGGATTGGCTTTTTTGCTGTCCCTCCACTTGTATCCGCCTTTACATGTGTATCTTTTACCGTCTGATGGGATTGAAGCTGCCCTGTGGTGCACCCGCTTTGGGTACTTTTTGCTGTATCCAACCACATAGCTTAGCTTCGACGGGTTCTTTCCCAAGATGTAGTCTATCTGTGTTAGCCATGAAGTGATTTATAAAGGTCAGTTCATCTAGAATAGTCTGCTGAATTTGATAGTTATGACTGAAGGATGGATGTAAACCTGAGATGATGCAAATTTTTGAAGAGTGTCGGGTGTGTAGAAGTTTCGGCCACAGTACCATCCAGGAGTCTCACTAGCATTCAGGTAATCCGCGAATATGTTTGCCAAAAAAGCAGCAGTTGCGACATATTGTAGAGGCTGCGATCCTCCAATTTCGAGCTGTATCAAGCCTCCTGCAAAAAACAGTCGATTTATGATAATTGAAACGATAGGGAATGGCCGACCTTGTAAAACAGACTGGCTCAAATAAGGTGATCCAAAACCGCAATTAGACCCAAACAGAACAACTCATACATGAGTACATGACAGATGACCTGAAACTTGATATTGGCCATATATTCGAAACACCTGAATCTAAAATGGCGCGGATCAACCAAACCAAACGATTATTTTTGTCTTTTGCCACGTCTCATAAGAAGAACGATATATTACAATTGACTGTACGGTTTGTCATACCTCGAGTCCAATTAAATAGGTGGAAGGTTTTGAGATAAGAGCACATGGAAAGCTCAGTGAGCTTATGATATTCAAACAGCATTTCCTCATAGGGGTAGAAAGAGGACGTCAGTATCCTCAACCTGGTCAGCAACATAAGCGCGGCTGGAACCTTATTATCCCAGCTTAACACATGCGTTTTCCTCGTCCATTTCCGAGGCAAAGCGTTCTTAGCTAACGCCGTATTGGTAGCCAATGACAGGTACGTGGAGTTGCCAGTGGCCAAATACAGCCATGTTGCACCCCACAAGTACTCATCAAAGTACCCTGTCGAGTTGTAGTATGGCTCAATCCAGGGGTTACCACGGCTATATCGACTTCTCCTTTGACGATCCAGGGGATGAATATGATGCACTTACATTTCTGAGCATTGAAAAACATCAGAGCTTTATGTAGAGCAGCAGAGTAACTGTCATCTGAGCTTTGCATAGGCACGGTTTGAGACGAGGCTGCAGATATGGGTTTTGCCGCGCTTAGCCAGGTAGCGATAACGATGGACCAAATGACTAACTTCAAGGCCTTTGAGGCCATGAAATTCAACATTGCTTGCTGTATTGATTAATGTTAGTGTTGATTGATTTATATATCACTTCCACTTGTTCCAAATCTTGGTATGAAATCTTTAGAAATAATTAAATTAAACTAAGTCATTAAGTTTGACCGAAAATTAATACTTTAAATATAAGTTTACTAGTTTAAAACCCGTGCATAATGCACGGAAATATATAATTTTATATCATGTAGTTATTTGTTAAAATAGTGTAATAATTAATTAATTAATTAATTATATAGAAAAAGACAATATTGAAATTAGCAAAAATTACTCCAACTTCCCAAAGACTTTCTCAATCGAGAGACCAATGTCCGTTGTCGAGATGTACAAAACATTAGCCTTGTTTTAGCAAGTAATCAAGAGACGTTATCTATAAGGTAAATGAAAATTGCGTCCAAGTTAATGACTTGCAACAACTTGATAAGTTAGGTTCTAGTAATTTGCAATAATTCGATAAATTTAATCATCAAATCAACACAACTCATTGAAATGCTTTCAAAGTATAATAGTGTGATAGATCAAATGAATAATCTCTTAAAAAAATATCGTAGAGTATTAGCTGTTCCTTTTGTCTTTATTCATTTGTTTACTTTCTTTTATCTGTTTTGATTAATATTTTTATCAAAGTTAAACAAATGAATTACTTGAGGGAATACCGACCTATTTCAATTTCGACAACTTTAATAAGATAAACATCATCAGTCCGCAAAAACTTAATAGGAAATAATACTCAACTTTACCTAAACAAAAAGATTGTTACTCTGTAGCCTATAAAGAAATTCAAAAGCGGTCTAACTTAAATGCTTCTTATAATGCAATAAAAAAAATAAAAAATTACATATCAGAACTCAAGTTATGATAGAGAAAAGTATAATGCCCTCTACAAATCACAATTTACAACGAACAATACCCTCAATTTATACTTTCTCGTTGTTCTATGCTCTCAGTCGTATAACTAAAGGAATAAGTTAATATTGTCCCACCGAGATGATGATTTCATGATATCCAACTACAACTGAGCAAGTGGGGATTAAGGAAATGACTTAAACTAAAATCTGACATATGAGATTTTTTCATGTCCAAGGAAATGATTGCATGCAAATTGCCTGATTTCCATCTCATAAAAAGCATTACTAATCATGCCTTCAAAATTCCATCTCATAATAAGCATTACTAATCATGCCTTCAAAATCACTATTGACAGCTCGAAAATTTTTTGTGTCTGAGAACCTAAGCCTTTGCATTTGGTGGATGACCTTTAGGTGTATGGAGGATAGTCCTCCCGAAGGATTTTTTCAACAATGGTCATAATTTTGTATGGTTGATTCCATCGGCTCACTTGATATTTAAGACTCCTTATAGATAGATACATAAGCATGTGTATAAACTGCAAAGTCAATCTTCCACATCCATGATCTTGAATATGGCCACTCTGTACCGAGTTGAGATTATTTTCCGACTTTTGTGCCTCATCTCCTGTCCCATTACCTATATCTTACCACACATCATCCCTCACGTAATAAAAAGGGTAGTTAATTCTATTAAACTAATGATGTGTCCCAAGGAGGGATAATGAGACATAAGATGGAACACAAAATGGGACAGAGAATCCGCGGTACATAGTCAAGGATCAAAGAACATGTGCTGAAGTAGTTGTTGATAAACTCATTAATGGTATAGACATATATTCAACATCATGGTTTCATGGACAATTGGTAAACTCTTCCTATGTTTTAGACAAAATTGGTAAATACGCGATTTCGCTCTATAAAACAGTAATATTATCCTAGTGTCTTTAAGCTCTCGTTGAGGCGAGATTGGAAAGGCTCGCGGACATAAATTAAATCTCCTAGTATAATCATTTACGTCTTCCTAATACTCTGTCAAGGCTTCCAGGGTGCTGGTGGGGGTGGACTTGGCGGGTACAAAGGTGGGACACCGGTAAAGATAAGGTTCCGGTCCACAGCAGGGCCAGCGGTTGATGTCAACGAGATAAGAGCAGCCACTAAACCAGCGTTCCCGGCCAATGTGGGCTCCGTGTAGCGGCTTTCTTTACGTTTGTCAGAGAAGCGATCAAACTTGTCCGGACCACCAACCATGGCTCCATATAATATGTGCGGGTTTGGACTTTTGCTGTCTCTCCATTTGTATCCTCCTTTACACGAGTACTTCACTCCATTGCGCGGTATTGAAGCTCCTCTGTGATGTACTTGTTTCGGGTATTTGTCTCCATGTCCCACCACATAGCTCATATGTAACGGGTTCTTGCCTAAAATGTAGTCTATCTGTGCAATCAAAAATGAGTTCCATGCGTTATATATAATTGAAATTTGATATCGACTTGTTTAGCTGGTAAAGTCACAAAATGGTATTCGCCAGGAAAATCAGCATATATTATTAATACCTGAGACGTAGCAAATTTGCGAAGTTCAGAGGCGAGGAAGAAAGTAGGACCGCATGTCAAACCAGGAACTCCTGTCACATTCATGTAATCTGCAAACAGGTTTGCTAAAAATGCTGCATTGGCTACATACTGCAATGGTTTCGGCCCCCCGTTGTTAAACTCTATCAAACCGCCTTTAGTCCGATTGTAGAACTGGAATTGGCTGAGATAAGAGCACATATTCAACCCAGTAAAATAATGGTACTTACTCAAAGTCTGCTCGTAAGGAAACCCGGGATTCAAAAACATCCTAAACCTCGTCAATAACAGCATTGCAGCAGGCAATTTGTTATCCCAGCTTAAATAACTTGTGTTCGTGCTCCGGTTAAACGCCTTAGCATTCTCCGATAAATCCGGATTAGTAGCCAATGAAATGTAGGTTTTATTTCCAGTTGCATAATACAACCAAGTCGAACCCCAGATAAACTCGTCGTAATATCCTGTTGAGTTATAGTATGCTGAAATCATGTCATTTCCCTTGCTATAGGGTTGTCTGTTGTCGGGGTTCCTTGCGAATTTAAACAGGGTTTCTGCTCCTTTGATGAGTGTTTTTGTGTAGGTTTTATTATCGCGGAATACAATTGAAGCGGCTGCTAGTGCTGCCGCCATTTCTCCAGCAAGATCAGGGCCTTTACGGGTTGTTTGTACAGGACGGTCGTAGTCCATGTCCTCTGGCCTCTCCCAACATGTGTTGTCGCTCGCAACAGTTGACTTTGGTTGACCACCGCCCACCTGAATGTCGACGTAAGTTAGCAAAATCAATATTAGACAATATTATCAGGTGAGCTAACTAACATTTGTTGTACAATATAATACTCAAAACTCGAGGAGCCACTGACAGGGTTTGAAACCAGGTCATGAGTATCACCGCTCATTACTTTACCAACTAAGTTAGTTGACATCTGGCTAACTAAACATATATAAATGCAGATGTCAACTAACTTAGTTGGTAAAGTAATGAGCGGTGATACTCACTTAGTTGGTAAAGTGTTCGAAATATGACAGATTAAATAAACAAACCTGGCTATAAATATGGTCAATGGTGGAGGCAGAGTGATTGAAGGTTTTGAGCAAGTAATCAGTGCCCCATTTGATGAGCTCTCGAACATGATCATACTCGTTAATCGCTCGGTATTTGTGAGGGTACTCGATGACACTCCAACTCAGCATTGTCATCGCGAATGCCATCGGAAAATGGAACTTAGTATTCTCCCCTGAGTCATAGTATCCTCCTACTAATCCTCCTTTCACATCACTCAATTTCGATCCATCATTTAATCCTGAGCTTCCTCTCCATGGAATCGGATTATGCTTTGGTAATTTCCCGGCTACATTATAACAAACACAACTATGTTACAACACATTATTATTCAACATAGTTTTAAGAATAAATGTGTTCGGAAACAGTCTCTATGTGTTTTCTGCCCTTGTCCCGCTAGGTAATGTGGTGATTTAGTAATTGACGTTTATGTCTTAGGGAGGAACATTTATATTACGATAAACCAATCAAAATAATTTATAGGCCGACTTACGATAAAGTGTGATTTTAAACAACTAGGTTTTAACCCGTGAAATTAAATATTAGTTCATGATTGGTGTTTTTTTTCATAGAAAACAAGATATGTATAAATCGGTATTAAAATAAATAATAGTGAGGGGCTGAGGGCCCTACATTATGAGAAGAGAAATGTACTGGACTAGTGTCCATATTTTACATGTGAGAAGGTGGTACTCAAATTCTCATTTTTCAATTAAAATAGCTTGATGATCAATTGATCATACAATAGCGAAACAAATTATACTCCGTATTAAGATAATTAATAGTTTCAAAGGTAATGTGAACGATAAATCTATTTCAATTGTACTGAGTTGCGTTGATAACGTTTCAATGAAATCTGTATATAATTCCACGTTCACATCACATATACTCGTAGCATTAAATTAGGGTAACGTCTTTTAGTATGCATGAACCTAGCAAACACTTACGTAGTTACGTCCAATTATACTCCGACTATCATTTTTAGTCATTTCCAGTATTGCATGCCTAGGACTTCTGGTTTATGAGCTGTCAATATTTTCAAAATTTTCAATTTTTAGTAAGGAATCATTTTGAATATCTCCCCTCTATGTGCCACTAATATCTAAAAATGGATTGATAAAAAAAAAATAAAAAATTGGCAAATCAACCTGGCCTATTATTATTGATTGATCTCAAAATTGATTAAGAAAAATGTCCTAAGATAGAATGATTAAATACATTTTTAGCGATTATAAACTTGTTAAAGGCGGAAATATCCTTAATAGTTTAAACGTTCATTTTAGAAATATTGTAAAATTTCGTATTTGAAATATATTTAACATAAAGGTAGTACGTTCTTTTAGTTAGAGCGTTGGTAGAATACGTAAATTAGAGCGAGTTTGGATATAGCGGTTTCTTTTTCTTTAACTTTGTTACTAAAGGAAAAAAATACTCACTTTTTTCTAAATAAAACAACTTTTACGAAATCATCCCTTATTCGTCATGATTTCATGCCTAAAAAAAGACGTGAAATTCATAGGAATCAAATGAAATTACAAATCAAAAGTAGCTATTTTACAAGATAACATTGATTGATTAATTACCTCAATCACTCTACCCAAAAATACATGCGTTCATACTTCATACTTAAAAATAAAAATGACCTTAACAATTCGCAATTAATGGTTAAACGAAAGTATTATGAATATTTATTCGCAGATTCCTCCCTTCGTCCAAATCATTTATTTAAGTCAATTTTATATTCATGGTTAGGAAATGATTTAGACGGAGAGAGTATATTATATCGTCTTTATGACTCATTTAAGAAAAAACAAAAAGAATTATAATGACTAAGAAATAAAGTAGAAAAATAGACTTACATTTTTGTGCATCAAAGAAGAGAAGAGACTTATTAAGGGCAAGAGTGTAATTATCATGGGGAGGAGGTCCATGCTCATGTTTAGGCAAAGCCTTAGCGATAATAATAGGCATGGCTATAACAATGAATGCAATAACAAATGACCCAAATACCCATTTGACGAATGTCTTGCTTACAACAATGCAACCCAAATCAACGTACTTATTTTTCCTGTTTTTACGAGATTCTTGTGGTGCTAATAGCCAACTTTGTTGCACTTCATCTAATTCATGACTATTATTAAGATGTTCTTGGTATAATAAACTTGATTTATCCAAATCTTCTATTGTTTTTACTCTTTCGTCGCGATCCTCTTGGTCTAAATCTTTTTGTACCTCAAATGAACCTCCCCATAAATTTGAATTATGCATTTTTGTTTCGAGAATCGGCCTAAAAGTAATTTTCGCCAATCCTAAATAATATTTGGACTAAGGCTTTGGTTTTGTTGTTGAATTGGGTCGAGATGGTTTTAGGATTAAGGCTCTGATGTTGTTGTTGTTGTGATCGAGTCGGAAAGAGAGAGTGATTATTTTTTTTGGACTAGTACTAGGAAGGGGAAAATGGTTGAAAGACTTGTGTATTTATAGAACAAAGGAAAAAATTAAGAGAATGTGTGTTGTGGAAAGTTGGTGGAGGGTATTGGTGTAATTTACATGTAAGCGTGTTTAAAAATTTGTAACACAAAAGATACAAAAGAATAAAGATAAAAAAAGGTTTCTAAAATGGGATTATAATTAAGAGGATTAATTAGGGAATGGGGTGATCAAGGAAAGGTGATATGGTGGTGATGATAACTAGGGTAGTCTAACGTATAAATAAAAATGTTTGACCATTGTACTATTAAATCATTAAATTTTATGTAAGAGTTGTTTTCTATGTCATAATTTTACAATTAGATCATTTAGATCATACATACAATTGTATTGAAGACGAATTAAGGTAGTGGTTAAGACAGAGGTGTCGTGATAATAAATTACGGATTTAAACCCCTTGCCCTTATATTTTACTGATCTTATATTCTTATGCCTCATTTGACACAAAAAGAAAATATCCCAAATAATATCACAATCAAAGGAGATATTATATAAGAGAAGCAATTATTTTTGAAGCTAGCCATGATCTGATTATCTTAGAAGATTTTAGTTAAAGTGTTTTTTTCAAAAAGTGAAAGGTTTATTCAAATCAGTTCGAATTTATACAACCTATGAGATTTATAATTAACCCTTCTTTGAGGGAAGACTCTAAGTTAATACGAAGTAGTATGTATAAATGGAAATACTTTTAAAATCAAAAAAATATTGTTTTATATTTCAGCATAGAAACCTATTATACGAATCTCAAATTGTTCATCATTTTCTGCTAATGCGGTATAATTATGTCATTATCTTTCGATGCCATCTCTACCGATGACATATTTTTCCTTCTTTTTTTCTTCATTAATGTTCCGTCTCTATAAATTTTAGGATGTACAGTTAACTACTCCGTATTAACATAAATACTTCTAATAGCATTTCGATAATGCTTTAAATGATGTATGGATTGTACACAGAGTATTAGTCTTGTAATTTATATAAGTAAATCATCAAAGAACTTTTTGTTTAGTAACACAAAAATCATATTAATTAATTGATGTAAAAAGTTACAA
>JAYMSF010001910.1:0-11105 GCA_036897335.1 Silene vulgaris
GGGGATCAATCAACAAAAGGTAATCTTCTCCATGCCTCGGATTTGTTCATCATTCATCTTCATCTCCAAATTCCATTTTAAAAATTTCTTTCTTCCTTTTTTTATTCCAATGTTTGTTTTCTTTAAGTTTGTACTTTTGAGTTCGGAGTGGCATCCGTTTTATCCCTTTCCTTGCCTTTTTGTTTTGTCCATAAAATAATCCTCAGTCACTCACTCTCCGTCTTTCCCTCCCCTACACTCATTTCCCCTTTACAATTTTCCCACTGCCTACTACTCATTCGTCACTCTCCATTTCAATTATGGTACTCCCTCAATTCTTTTCTTTATTTATTGACCATATTTATTTGAGTCTTTGTTTGCTTTCCAGGTTGAATTTATGAACTTCACATTCTTTAAAGATAGTATAAATCTGAGTACTTATAAAGCTTAGTTAATGTTCTTTTTTAATTTCTCAATTGTAGTTTGGCTGCCTGGGTTTTGACTTTTGAGTATGCCGGTATTTGGAATGCCTTGCCTTGTAACTAGGGAAAGGCTATCTCAGTTACTCAGTCGTCGTGACTAAGTCGTGTGAGTCTGATGACATTCTACTCTGTTTAGATGAATCTTTATTCCGATAATTTATGTTGGCACTTTCAGTTTGTAAGCGGATATTTTTTAAGATCAATAATCTTTTCACCCATCCCTTTTTGTAACAGGAGGCATATCTCTTTGAAAAGTATTTTTTTATGGTCTTACACTCTAACTTGTGTCTTCAAATAAGGAAGTAGCCTTTTGTGGGTCTTTAGTCGGTAGAAACCATCTTGGGCTGCACTGTCTAAGTCTGCTACTCTTAAGTTGAATATTATTAAGCACGGATAGAAGATAGATAGCTCTATAGAAGCTACATTTCTAAGAAATACCTCCTTGTTTAAGCTGAATAGGTTTTTTGGAGGACAGTCGACTGTTTTTGGTTTACAACTTTCCCTTAAGTTACAGTTTGATTGCATGATAACTCTGGCCTTCAGTGACTGGTAACTGTGTCTTCAGAACACCCATCAATATGTATGATATTGCAATTTCTGTAGCAATTTACTGCTATATTATCTGCTCGGTCAGTGATCTCAGTCAGGTACATGTACCCCAATCGCTTTGTATAAGTTCCAGCAAAAGAACAATTTGTTTGGGAACATGGCACTAACATTAGAGATTTGGGATTCCTTGTTAGTTTATATCTTTTACTTCTAATTATATACTCCCTCCTACCCATATCTATTGTCCCTTTTGGGATAAAGTAGAAAATTTATGGGGTTGAATAGAATAATAAAAAGTAATGGGTAGGGGTAAGATAATAGGAGAGAGGGTGTTATGAAATTGAATAGAATAATAAAAAGTAATGTATAGTTGGGTGAGTTGGGGGTAGTTTAGTCCAAAAAATTCATGGGGAAAAGCAAAAGGGACAATTTGATGGGTAAGAAATTGGGGCAAAAGGGACAATAGATATGGGTAGGAGGGAGTATAAAAAGAGAGAAAGACGAACAAAACTCTTGCCTCTCCAATCACAAATTCACAATTGACACACCCCCCTTCCTAATCCAAGCATCTCCCTCCTTCCTCTCTTTCCCTAGGGTTTTAAAGTTCAAACCCTCGTCGCATCTAAAAAATCCCCAAATCTCAAACCCTTAATTTCTCATCAAATCAAGCTTCAACAATGGCGGACGAATCTCGATACGACATACACAAGCGCAAATACGAGGAAGATACTCTCCCTCCTCCACCACCTCGCCGTCGCACCACCGGATTCTCCGACGGTCCTCCCGCAGCCGCACCACCGCCTCAGTACGGCAGCGTGCCGCCTCCTATGGATGATTTCGCCGCCATTAAACAGAACTTTCAGCAGCTCGCTTCTCGCGCTCTTAATAACAGTAATCTCACCGCCAGTACTAATAATAATAATAATAGTAATCATAACAATTTTGATTCGAAGCGGTCCAAGTTTGATGATAGTCCTCCTCCTTATTCTTCCAATTACAACTCTTATTCAGGTCTTCTATTCCTCTGATTTTACTTTATCTATTTGATTTGATTTGATATTTTTTTTTTGTGTTTTCGCTTCGACAATGTTTTGCTTATCAATTGTGTTTATTCGGAAGATCTATTGGTTGAATGCTAAGCGTTGCGATTATGTTCTGGATTCGCTCGTGGTGTTTAGAACTCTTAGTTGTTATTGTTTCTGTTGATGCTCTGTTAGCTTTAATCTGAAGGTTGATTTACTTCTTGTTTGCTTGGAGGTTTGTATGTGTTGAATTTGCTCCAAGTTTTATCGGTGTTCGCGGTTCCCAGTTGGAGCGTTATCTATTAGTGATATTATGTATCAAGTCAATTGTTGTAGATATGTCGATAAACCTTTATACTGCGAGTAGATACTGGCTAATGTCTTGACATTCTAGAATCCGTAATCCCAATTGGCTTAGTTCATTAGGAATAATTTAAATTTGTGATTTTGAGGTTCCTGCTTATCATTTTCCATGGAGCCTAATGACTTGCTAGATCAGAATTACTCACTAAATTGTCGAAGTCTTAGTTTAAGTGCCTAGGCGCAGTGAGGTGCCAACCAGATCGCATCAGACACTCTGAGGCGCATGGAGTGCAAAAGCCGTACCTAAGGCACATGAGGCGCAACTAGTGAGGCACACCGAAGGCGCATTAGTGTGCAATTCCATTTTTTTTAACATTCTTTTATTTTACCTTTCTTTTCTTCCCCCTTATCCTTAATTTTCATTTTTAAAAACATGTTAGCCCTCTTTAAAACAATAAGGGGACTATTCTCGCACAAAATTTGGTTGTAAAATATGGATGTTCTCATGTGCAAAAGGCGTGCGCCTTCGCCTTGCGCCTCAGCCCCTCCCCATCGCCTTAGTGCGCCTTGCGCCTTCTCAAACTAAGGTCAAAGTATCTTTTGGTTGGCACCCTACCCCAACATAGATGGGAGACTTTGAGGCAATTGAGATTGTTGATTAAAATTTGAGCTTGTTCACTTGTGTCAGATTATTTGGGCATTTTAAGTGACTGTGTGTCTTGTGTGTTGACAATTTGTTACATGTGCTGCAGATCAAAAGCATGCGTCTTCAGGCAATCAATATGGAAGCACTCCATCGATTCCATCCTCACATGGGTACTCGGGATCTGGTAACAAGAAGATTGAAATACCCAACGGACGTGTTGGTGTTATCATCGGTAAATCTGGGGAGACCATCAAATATCTTCAAAATCAGTCTGGAGCAAGGATCCAAATCACTAGAGACGCTGAGCATGATCCTAGTTCGCTCAATAGGGTTGTTGAATTAATGGGTTCTCACGATCAGATTGCTAAAGCTGAGCAGCTAATACATGATGTTATTGCTGAGGTATGTGTTTGGTTCATACTTCCATTGGTTCATCTTACCATCTTGTGTGAGAACTCTCGTGTTAAATGTGTTTTTCGTGATGGGATTTAATGTAATTCCAGGCTGATAATGGAGGCCCAGGGTCTGTTTCAAGGAAGATGCCTCCCGCACCGGGGTCTGAGCAGTTTGTTATGAAGG
This sequence comes from Silene vulgaris, assembly GCA_036897335.1. Lineage (NCBI taxonomy): Eukaryota > Viridiplantae > Streptophyta > Magnoliopsida > Caryophyllales > Caryophyllaceae > Silene > Silene vulgaris. Next base: position 3,561 of record JAYMSF010001910.1, read on the forward strand.
TTCCTAGCAATAAGGTATTACTATAATATTGATTCGTTAGACAGATTTGATTCTTTGCTAGAATATTGTATGACCATCAATTTTTACAGGTTGGTTTGGTTATTGGGAAAGGAGGTGAGACCATCAAAAATATACAGTCTCAGTCAGGAGCAAAAGTGCAGGTTAGTTTTCTATCTGATTTGCGTACAGTTTTGCCAAGGTGTACCTGACACTTAATTAAATCATTATCCCACGAGTTAATTTATAATGTGTGGTTTACTTGCATTTTCTGTTTTCAAACTTCATAGTTGCCTTTACCTTTAGATTTCTTGTTTGCTGTATCAACTTTTTTCTTACCTCGGCACCCGATCTTGCTTAATTTTTACATTTTTTTTCCAGGTAATACCTTTGCATCCCCCTCCTGGTGACATGTCCATGGAAAGGACTGTGCAGATTGATGGTACAAGTGAGCAAATTGAGATAGCAAAGCAAATGGTCTATGATGCTATGGAGGTATGTATTCTTATCTTTTACGATGCTGGGAAGTGTGGTACATTGCTCTTCCGCAGATGCAATACTCTCAGAATGTCCTGTTCCATATTTGCTTGCACCATTTTTTTATATATGTCTATCTTGCTTCATGTACTTGCTTGCTGAGGTTATTCTTTAGGTTTTTATTTATGTAAATTCTTTATGTATTGTCGTTGCTACATTCACCATGTTTTAGGGCCTATAGTAATGCAGTCATTTGTGCTGCGGTACTGTGTTTCGAAAGTGTACTAAATGAGTATGATCTTTCTGGATAGTTACACTTTGTAGGGTATTGTGTAAAGTATTGTGTCTGGCATCCATAAACCTTCAATATTTGCAAAATCCGTCATTATATCCCTTGTAAAAATGACCTCATGTTTGCTTGAGAAGTTCGAGGCCTCACTATGAAATTTTGTTACTAACCTTATTTCTTTGCACGTTTGTCTAAAACATTGTAGTAAGGAGCACTAATTTCTATTCTTGTAAGGTGTTTTTTAGTTGGACTGTCATTTTAGATCCTATGCTAACCATATCCATTTTCTTTTAATTCCTGTATTTACAAGTGATTCCTCCCCCTAAATTAGATTCTTATGCTTCTTTCCTGCGTTTGTGCAATACGCTTAACTGTTGTTTCTACATGTACTCAAATAAAATGCCACATGTAGATGTGAACTGAGCGAAAGAAGATCATTAATGGGACAATTTTAAAATGTTGAGTGATTCGTCTGAGGAAGGAGGTTTATATGAGGAGATACATTATATATTTATCTTATCCCTGGGACCCTATCTTTTGATGACCAATAACTTGTGCTTGAAGTATCCTTTTACCGTTTTGTTTTCTCTTTAACCAATAATTTTTGTAGTCTGTATACTACAATGGGTTTGGGATTCTTGTATTATCAAGCAGGTGTGATTGATTCAATTTTAACTGACGACTATCAGTCCTCTAGAATAATCTCTGCTGTTTTGGTCGTCTTTGTTGATGATGATGATGATAACAATTTCTGAACTTCTGGTTTATTACAATGCTTGTTACTAAATGATTTTTTAGTTGCCTCCTCGACTCCATAAAGGTTTTGCTAAAAAAATAAAAATCCTCAACTACTCAAAATCTTCTTAATATTTAAAAAAAGTTACTGAGACGTTTTCTATCAAGTCAATCAGATGTCTTGTATCTGTGTAGGTAATAGGTCAAGACTCTTGTTTGACCTTGTCTTTAAGAGGTCTAAACTTGTTTGGACATTTCAGATGAGTCTTGGTAGCATAAGTTGATAGTTTACTAAATTACTGAAATCTTGGACAGTATTACTACTTAATTGCTTTGGTGGTTGGCAATGGCAGAATTGGTGTGCTCTATTCTGAAGTCTGAACACAAGTTTGATATTTTTTCTTCCCCTGTCAGCCAATAGATTACCTTCTCTTTCACCTTGAAGTTTGTTAATGTTGCTAATCATTCCCGTTTTGTATACAAATTACCTCGGTTGCTGTTTCTAATTATTTTTGTGAGGAGCACATGTCGTGGTGTGCAAATTTTTTATATTTTATCCCTCCATATTCTTCACCTTTGCTCTTACATGAATATGGGACATGGTTTGGGTTACTTGGCTGTTTATTAACTTTGGGCCATTTATTGTGAGACTGGATAAGTTGACTGCTTCAGACTTTGGTTCTTTTCACGTATTAATGGGCTGACAGATGATAGGTTTGGTAAATAAGCAGTGTCTGATAAGTGAAAGTAGATTTTGTGGTCACTTAGCAAACATAATTTTGCTGTTGCTTAGATTCCGCAAGTGTTTGTATTTGTGTAAATATAATGTTGAGACAGATTGAAGGGAGTACACTTTGGCTCTTTTATCCATACCTTGGAGAGTTGCACGAGAAACCTATGTTTCTTGTCAAGGAAGCCTTTTCAGTTACTGTAAGTAGCATTTTTAGTACTGTACTGTACTGTACTGTACTGTACTGTTTAATCAGATCTATAATGCAGAAGACAACTTTGGACACTCTTTCTGCACTTACCTATAGCTGTAAGCCTGTAACACAGTCAAATTAACTATTGAGATATACATGTCTGGCAATCTGACTCCATCCTTATTTTTTTTAAATGGAATTATCGTGGCTCTACTAAGTGCAGGTTTAGTGGTTTTCTGATTATAGAATATTATAGTCCAGTTTGCAATTATTTGCAAGTTTTGGTACTTATTTGAAAAAAATCAATTAATTGCCTACCTTGTCACCAAGATGGATTGGTTGTGTTGGTGTTTTTGCAACATAGCTCTCCGGTATGGTTTTTGAGATCCTTGAGCTACCATATTTTCATGCTGTGATGGGTTTAGTTTTGTATTGCCAAGACTGCCACGAGAGTTTTGAATTGGTGGTTGGCTGATAGGTAATATCATACTATGTATGGTATCGATATTTCTTCAATAAATTTCTTATATAGGGGGAACTTCCTGATTACTGATCTTGACTCCTTCAGTAAATTTCTTCAATATTTGACTTTAAACAGTGCCAAATCTTTTACCTCATTCATTGGCTTCTCTCTTTTTAGCATTATATGCACCGCATTGGTTAATCGTTTATAGGGGCTACAACTCTACAAGGGCTAAAACATCTAATCATCATATATTTATCTCGCCTGATGCCTCGACTTTTAACAGATAGCCTATTCTTTTAGTCAATATATTATTGTACAGTGCATTTATTGACTCTTTCTGGCGCCTTGATTTTAGTGTCGTCATACTTTTATCTTGCCTAACCCTATAGCAGATGTGTGGTAGTACCCAGTGGTATCTTGATAGGTTAATAAATGTCATTAGTAATATATATTCTCCTATCCTTGTACTTTTGTACCTTGTTTGTATTGCTTTGTACCCTTTGAATAGGAAGAGGTTGTGCAACTGCTGGGAGAAATTCAATACCTCCACAAACCAGTACGGTATGTAGGCGTCTAAACCCCCTCTCAATTTCTAATATGGAATACTTGTGGAGGTATATAGTGTGTTATCCTTTACATTGCCTCATGTTCATTGCAACTTCGTTTCTCTGGCCTTATATTTTTTTTTTATCTTTGTTATCAATATCCCATATGCTGCATTTGGCCTTACCTACTATGTTTATGTATACTTCATCGTGGATATGTGTTGTTTCATTTGAGAACGTGTTTAGATGTTACCTAGGGTCATATTAGAATGTAAATTATGTGCAGAAGCGAAACAGAGATCCAGCAATGTCTGGAGGATATTCTCAGCAAGGTTACCAAGCACGGCCACCAACGAATAATTGGGCCCCACAACCTCCACAAACCCAGCCAGCTGGTCCCTATGGCTACATGCAGCAACCTGGAGCTTATCCCGGTGCTCCATCTCAGTACAATCAGCAGGCTTACCCAGGTTATCCTCCCCAACCCACTTCTGGCGGGTATCCCCAAACCTGGGACGCTTCTGGTGCTCCACAAACCCAGCAGGCTCCACAGGGGAGTGGGTATGATTATTATGGGCAACAACAGTCAAGTCAGCAGCAACAACCACCTAGTGGGGCCCAAACTGATAATTCTGGTTACAACTATAGTCAACCGCCACCTGGAGCTTACAGTCAACAAGGATATCCCCAAGAGGGATATCCGGGTGGGTACCAGGCTGCAACTGGTCAATCTGGATATGATCAACAGCAAGGTTATGGTTCTACAAACACTCAATCCCAAGATGTCAACCCATCTTCTTATAGTGCCCAAGGTGAGACGGGCCAGGGTCAGACTCCTGCATCCCAGCCTCAACAAGGATACGCAGGCCAGCCTGCTTATGGAATGCCTCCGGCATCTCAACCCGCCTACGGGGCTCCATCTCCAGTTCAAGGTGGGTATGGATCTGGGTATGGGCAGCCTCAAGGCCAGAGAACTCCACCACCCAATCCCTCAGCAGCTTATGGTCAGCCTGGATACCCCTCATCACAAACACCTGCCCAACCTGGTTATGTTCAGCCTGATGGCGGGGCCCCTCGGCCGGCTTATGGCGGTTCAACAACTCAGCCAGGTACTTATCCGACACCTTATGGTGCACCACCAAGTTATGGGCAGCCACCTGCGTACTATGGGGGTGGTGGTTATTCACAGCCTCCGGCATACCCAGCTGATGGTGTTGGTTCTGCGACTACGGCTACACCTTCACCTGCTTCCCAGCCTGCTGCTCAGTCAACTGGACCTGCCAAGCGCTCGCCTTAAGAGTCATTTTGTGCCTGAGAAGTCTTCTAAATTATGTTCTTATTCTTGTTCTTGTAGTGGGTCTATCTTGGGATTTGTATGCATTTGATGCGACGTTAAAACTTCTTTATGTAATTTTTCACGAGACATTAGTTTGCTAGGTTTTTTTTTGTTGGACGGTCTTCTGTAATTTTCTTCTATTCGAGAATTTTTTTTTTTCATTGAGCAGTTTACAGACATTGGGCTAGTTGATGGCTTGTTTAGTCAGAGATCAGATATTACTGCCTCTAATTTATCCGGCTCTTTACTCCTGCCATTTCTGGGGGAGAAAATGAGAGGTTTGGGCAGCACACCTGTCCCTTGACTCGTCTCTATCTTCACCCGTTCCAGTCATGAAACCTACAGCTCCTTGCCATCCCGTCTTAGACGCCATCTTTACCCTCCCATCTAAAACGACGAACTCTATCCACTAAGATCAGGACACTGAGAACACTTCCTCAGCCATGAAAATGCATTCTCCACTCCGACATGTTGAAATAGCTTAATAGGTCTTTCCCCAACTTAGACAGCCACTCGCTCTCATGACAAAAAATTGCCTTACCCTGAAAATCCCACCCACCCCAAATTCATCTCCATTGCTGAGAATCATACCCTCCATCATGAAATTCTCCTACCCTTGGAAACCCTAACCACCTTCAAGAATCTTATCCATAACTAGAAGCACGAACACTTCTGCCACCATCGTATTCATGTTCGACACCGTGTCACACCAATGCTACATAGACTTTCCCTAATAAAATTCTCCTTGTGCCCCAGGAAACCTTACCCACCTTCAAGAACTTTATCCTACATAGGAAGCATCTTTTTTTTTTAACAGCAAACGGTGAATATCTGACATTATTACAATCATTACAGAGTAAAATATTCGACTAAGTAGCCCCAGAAACCTCATCATCAATTCTAGGGCTACCAAGCCAATTCTAAAAGTTAAACGTTAATAAAGCTAACTACTTCCACTTGAGCATAAAGGGCGTGATAGTAGATGCGCTCGAAAGAGCTACGGGCCATAGAACGATCTTCATAAACACTAGAGACCTCCAACTGCCGTCGATACATACAAACCTCGGAGTCACAAAAGCAAGGTGTACTTACGTTCTTACGAAAAGAGCGTAGAAAGACAATATGGTGAGCAAGACGACGAAGTCCACCACTGACGGAGAAAAATCTCCTACACCTTAGAGATCGGACCCTTTGGTTGTAAGACCACCAGACCAAGAAATCCTGGGTGCAAAGTCCAACACGAACACTAACCCAAGGGGACATGACACCCCTACTCATAGTCGGGTGCAAAGAAACCATCGCCTTAGTAGGAAGCTAGACCCCACACTACATGCCACCCCAAGGATTAAGGGACAGGACATCCCTAACCCAAGGTAGATTTTTATTAACAACAAAAACAAAGTAAAAAACCGTAACATAAACAATTAAAACAGGACCACCGAAGCCATCCCATCCAACGCTTCATCCAATCCATCTTAAACCAACCCGAACTTCCCACCACCAGACTCCAGCACCTACACTGACCTGCGTCTGTCGACACCACAGAAACAACAACACAACATCCAGGGCAGACCAAAAGAGCAATCCGCCAACCCAACCCAATCACCAACGATGATCACAAGAAAACCCAGACGAGACCCCACGACAACACGAACCCAGACTTACATGCGACCACACACGGAAACAGAGACCAAGACGAACACCAATGACACACGCACCAGGGTCACAGACACTCCAACGAAACCCGATTCACCAGACCGACACCTCTCAAGACCACTACCAAACAAGCAAAACGATCCAAACACTAACACAGACGAACACATAAGGGACGGAAAAGGGGACCAAATGGTGGGAGGAATGGGGGGATCACCAAACAGACCCAAAAACGTCCACAAAGAGCAAACGTAGAAGGATGAGCTATACTCATCGACACTTGTGAAAACAAAAACGAAAATCCTTTCAGGGGTGGGGGGAATGGGGGGATCACCCTGGGACGGAAACAAAAGCGGCGGCGACAGGACAGGGAGACGGCATGGCGGGAACGACAATGAACCAAGACCCAAAAAACAGATGAGGGAGACCCATCGCAAAGACCAATAAAGATGAAAAGACAAGTGAAACCGCCTTACCGAGAGAGGGGGAAAGACCCGAGGGCGAGGCAAAGAGCTCGGGGTCGCATGCAAATCTGAGCGAGACAGGAATTAAGGGCTCGTTGGGGGAGACGAGGAAACACCGGGCGATCCACCACATAGAACACCCACAAACACCAATCAAGCCCGGAGAAGGAAGAAACCCGGATGAAATCTAAAAGGTCCGAAGGTCAGCGGTCCCAATGAAGGGAGAAGATCAAGAGACTGTGAGGAGAAAGACCGCCAGAGATGAACCCCATCTCCGGCGACGGGGTGGTATCAGATGGGGGGGAAGGGATTGGATGGTGGCGGCGGCTCAAGATATAAATTAGAGTTTGAGTTTTTGGGGATTTCTAGAGAGAGAGAGAGAGAGAGTTTTTAGAGAAAGGTGCCTACTAATTATGTTAGGAAGCATCAATACTTCTAGTACTTGGTGTATCCGTGTCCCATTTTCTTGAACGCCATACAATCATTGTAACAAACTCTATGCCTTAGCCAACACAAATACTTGTTTAAGGTGGTTTTGCATCACATAATGATAATTAACTGCTTATTATTATTTAGATAAGATAAGATCTGTTGTAACACCCCGTCTTTACGAGACCTTTATTTTCGCATTAAAAGTAATATTTTAATCAATTTTAATTT
>JAYMSF010001911.1:0-11104 GCA_036897335.1 Silene vulgaris
GACACAAATGTAAACTATTGATAATAATAATAATATTAAGCTTAACTATTAAATGATTAAGTAATGATTAGGAAATGATTGCTAAATGTTTGCACAAAAGTAGATGTATTCTTAGATCTAGGGTTGGTGTCTAAAAAGATGCTAGGAGAAGGTATTTATAGGTGGCAAAACCATGGGCCAAGAAAATGAGATGGAGCCTAAGGTTACACGGAATATTGCCCTATGCCGGTTGACCGGCTGCCGGCAGCGAGCCTTTCTCTTGTTTGAGCTGTGAAATGTGGAAATTGCTTGTAGTTTCGTCCTCTGTCGGTTGACCGGATGCCGGCCTGCCGGTTGGGAGTGCTCTTCTTGGACTCATTTCACTCTTCTTGTTGGTCTCTGCCGGCTGGCCGGCTACCGGGCCGTGTGCCGGTAGCGAGCCATTTATCTTTTGAGCTCCTTTCTTCTTTTCAATTTGGCTAAGTGTTTGCCATATGTTCTCTGGCCGGCTTGCCGGTAGAGAACTTTCCTTCGTTTCCTCCTTTCTTGTTGGCCCTTGTGGCCTTGTGGGATTGACTTTGCCGGTGGGCCGGATGCTGGCCTGCCGGTACAGGTCCCCTGCTACAGTTCCACTCCTCTTCTCTTCATGCTAACATAAGTTAGCCTCTTCACTCGGCTTCTACTCCGCCTTGCCTTGCTTTAGGCCATGTCCCTACAAGAAATTACGGGAAATCGTAACATTGAAATACAAGGAGTAAAAGGGTAAACCCGAGCGACAGTGGCTCGAAGCCATGCCAAAATAGGGCAAAATGCATAAGAAAAGCTAGATTAGTGAGAGATGAGGGATAATAGCCAAATAATTGGATCGGGCGATTTGGCAGAGAGTGTGAGTGAGAGTGAGGGTGGATGTGTGAGTGAGGTTGAGAGTAGTTTTAGGATTCATTCTAAATTGAAGATTGTGTTTCTTTGAATTGAGGTTGAGGGTAGTTTAGCCAAATCATTTTTTGCATTTCCTTCAAAATGAAAGACATGAAATTAAGACAAAACTACATAATATGGTTATGTCTCCTTATTTTGTACTATAGGACCACAACTCCCCGACTCTTTGAATGCGCAACACTACTAAGTACTGCCACTACCGTCCATAAAAGTTAAAATGATAATAGTCACCTTGTGTTGTTTTTGCGTTGAGCCCGTCTACTTCTGGGGCTTCGGTGACATGGGCCAAATTCGAAAACAATCGACAACAAATATGAATGTTGATTAGTAAAGATAAGGCATCAGTTCTAGGGCCCGCTATAAGGAGTTTCGAATCGTTCGGTCCCGAGACCTATGCATATAAGTTGTAATTTTTGTTTATAATAAATATTTCCTTTAGACACGATTTCAAACGTTTAAGTTTGACTATCATTTAATTAACCAAAACTTTTAACTTATGATTTGTCGTATTTTCGGTTTAATTAATTTGTAGTAGTAGCCTAGTAGGTTCCGTTTAAAATACATTTAGAGGACCGCCACGAAAGAATCTCGTGCAACGCACGGGCAAAAAGTCTAGTATTCATATATAGCAATAATAACATGACTGCATGAGATATTAAAAATCTGATAATCTAAGCCATGATATCTATTGTCAAAGTAGACTGCTAAAATTAAGTTATGTCGCAAATGCAAAGCTTGTTATTAATGACCTCTATTCCGTTAATTTAATGGAAGTTTATGATAGAAAGTAAGAATTACGAAACAAAATCCTCATACTTCGGGTATTATATTTGTATCCTTAAAAACACAGAATCCGTAAAATTGATCTCATTTACCAATTGTGTCACAAATTGAGATAGTCGTAACCCTAAATTCCAAGCTAATCAGTTATTTAAAGATTAGGTCACCACATCTTTAAACAAACAAGTTTGTGAAAACAATAATTTAGAAGCATTGTATATTATTATCATTAATAACCCGACTATTTTCAACCTAAAAAACACTTTCAAATCCAATTGACTTGTAATAGTTTAGGTCAAAACCGACTCTAACAACAAGGTTAAGTTGTTGAATTTGCACCAATTTTATATTCCATATGGGTTGAAATCCAAGATCCAATAAGCCTAAGATGGACTATCCATGATCCATCCATCCATAGTCCCATAGGTCTTAAATTAATGAAATATTTGCAAGTGTAAAGCTCACTTAAGTCACTTGTTTTCCCTATCATCACTCTCATTTCAAAAATATAAAAATACTGCTCCTCCTCCTATACGATAAGCGGTCGTCTCCGTTTAAAACCCTTCTCCCCGGCGATTTTTTTTTTACCGCATCCGATCTCATCTCTACCTCGGTAATTCCTCTTTCACCTCTTCCCAACTCTTTAATTTTATTCTTAATCAATTTTTATTTACCCTAAATCTTCATCAATCAATCAATCATATCTAAATCTTTTTACCGATCTATTATTTCTGTTAATTAATTAATAATTAATTTAGTTGATAGTTAATTTACTTGCTTTAGACCGTCTTAACTTGATACCTCTCGCAACCTCGTTTTATTTCCATCTCTATTTTAATCGGGTGTGAGAGCGGTTTTAAATTAAGACGGTCTTATACCAGAATTGGTGTTGATTTACTGTATTTTGCGATAATCGTAGTTGTTGATTATTTTATTGTTAATTTGATTGTGTGAAAGGTTGTGGAACGATGGCGTCAAGTGGTAACACAAACCCTAATGTTATTCCTAATCAACAAGGCGGTGTTGTTGGTGGTGTTAGTAGTGGTGTTAATTTTGATATGAATAAGTTCTTCAAACCCGCCACATTACCCCCGCCTCCTGCCGTTGCTAACCCTACTAGTTATGCTGCTGCGGCATCAGCAGGGGCAAGTTTTGCTCCCTCGGCTTCGTTTCCGCCACCTAGTGGACCATACTCTTTCCCTCCTCAAACGCCACCCTATTATCACCCTCAGTTAGGTCACCAACACATGCCTAATTTCCCTCCTCCAGACCACCATCTTAATTTACTCCCCCAGAGATCCGTCTCGTTTCCTGTCCCACCGCTGCAGCCGGTTCAGAACCCTAATCCAACCCAGAATCAGAACCAGAACCAAAACCAAAACCCTAACCCGAACCAGAACTCTAATCACGGGGCGAGGCTGATGGCTATGTTGACCCCGCCACCAAATTTTGAGTACTCGAACCATCCCCCGACACCTATGCCTACCTCCTTGTCTGTTCCCACCGGGTTGCAACAGTCTCCGTCAGCTGAGTTTTTGATGCCTCAGAACGTTGGGTTGCCACAGATGCTTCCTGTGCCGGGACCTACACGCATGCCTAGTAGCAAGCTCCCGAGGGGACGACATTTGGTTGGTGAGCGTATGGTTTATGATGTGGATGCTAGGTTACCGGGTGAGGAGCAGCCTCAGTTGGAAGTTACTCCTATTACTAAGTATGTGTCCGACCCTGGACTGATTCTTGGACATCAAATTGCGGTTAGCAAGACGTACATCTGTTATGGGCTAAAGATGGGGAACATTCGTGTTCTTAACATCAACACTGCTTTGAGAGCGTTGCTCCGAGGCCATACTCAGGTTTACTCTTGTCTCCTGTTATACTATGATACGAGTTTAATGAGTTTCTGTTTATTTCCATTCTAGATGGCTTTGTTGATTGCATCTGCATTTATGTGTTTTTCATACCCTTTTGTTGTTGATCGCTCTTTCATTTGATACTTGTTTTCCTAATGAACACCTATTTTTTCGCTTACGGTGAATGTTTTTATTTGTAAGCCATTCTATTTCAAATGTGCCCATTTTATTATTCGGTAAAAGCAGTATTTTAAATTGTAAAATGGTTAACAATAAATTTATTGTGAACTCGTCCCTCTAGACTTAATCTTGAATTTTCTTTCTTCTTTATTTTATAAATAAATATGTATATATTCCCTCCGTCCCTATTTTAGCTGCTTCATTACTTCTTAGGCTGTCCCAGTTTTGGGGTTGGCTAACTTTTATTTCGTACGCATGTGAACTAATTTCTATTCCATTGTTGTATTTTTATCTATATTAAAATTAAAATAAATTTATGTAACTCGCTCCATTTCAATTCTCTACTTTCCTCGTTGGATTTTTGATATTGTTTTTCCCCTTAAGGATTGTGCTGTAAATGTGGTGCAATTTTCCGCACTGGTGCCTGTTATATTTGTTTCTTTATGTTTACCTTTTTTGCTGTTATGTGCCACAGAGGGTTACGGACATGGCCTTTTTTGCAGAAGATGTTCATCTACTGGCCAGGTATAAGATCATAAGTTTTACCTTACATTAGTGTTATCATTGGGTTGCCTAACACGATCGTATGCAGTGCAAGCATTGAGGGAAGAGTTTGTGTGTGGAAGATCTCTGAGGGTCCAGATGATGAAGGAAAGCCTCAAATTTCTGGTCATGTTGTGTTGGCTATTCATATCACTAGTGGCGATGAATCCATTCATCCACGGGTTTGTTGGCATTGTCATAAACAAGTAAGTGATTATTTTTCCTATGCGTCCAGTGTCTGTCCTTTTGCTACTTTCAGGAAGCAGAAAATTTCTAATGTTTTACTTTTCTAATTTCATTTATTTTCTATACTTGATGCAGGAGATACTGGTTGTAGCCATTGGCAAAAACATATACCGAATTGACACCCTAAAACTTTGCAAAGGTGCTGACTTCTCTGCAGATGAACCACTTTTGTGTCCTGTAGACAAGTTGGTTGACGGGGTCCAGCTTGTTGGTAAACATGAAGGGGAAGTTACCGATCTATCAATGTGTCAATGGATGACCACGCGTCTGGTGTCTGCTTCAAAAGATGGCACGGTGCGTCACCTTGACAGTTTATTATTTTTTGCTCTACGAGTGTGTATTTTTATCCGTCTCCGCTCCCAAGTTTGCCTTTCTGTGCTGACTGTGCGCTTGTGCTAGATTTCATCAGTGTGACTATAGTACATATTATATTTTTTGTGTTCCATTTTTATTGATTATCTTAAATTAGATTATTTGGCTTGTGCAATTGAGGATACTGATTTCTTGTAAGAGCCTAGTTAGTTTTCTTGAAAGAACTTCAGGGCAGCTTATCTATTTTGTAATTTGTATACAGATTAAAATTTGGGAAGACCGCAAGGCCTTGCCACTCCTGGAACTTAGGCCCCATGGTGGTCAGCCAGTCGATGCGGCTAAGTTTTTGTCTTCACCTCACCAGTTGGGACATATAATCCTCATCACAGCGGTATGCTCATTATTTTATACGGAGTATTTATTTTTTGTGTGATACTCAGTTTTTTTTGCGGCCAATTCAATAAGTTCTGGTTTGCGCCTAAGATCTGTACCAAAATATAGTCATTTTTCATTTATAGACTTTTAATATTTTGTCTTCCCCAGAATCACCACTCTTTTTTCTTTTTATCTTTTTGTTGATATTTTGTTTCCTTTCGGACCTTCTTGTGATCCTTGTTTTTTTTTTAACCAGGGACCACTTAATCGAGAGGTTAAACTTTGGGCTTCATCCGGTGATGAAGGATGGTTGCTGCCTAGTGATGCTGAATCCTGGCGATGCACACAGACATTGGAGTTGAATAGTTCTGGTGATCCTCGAAATGAAGATGTATTCTTTAATCAAGTGGTTGCCTTGTCTCAGGCAGGGCTGCTGTTACTTGCGAATGCAAAAAAGAATGCTATTTATGCAATTCATTTGGAATATGGGGCTAACCCAGCAGCAACTCACTTGGATTATTTGGCAGAGTTTACAGTTACTATGCCTATCTTGAGCTTTACTGGGACAAGTGATGTTTTGCCTCATGGAGAGCACCAAGTTCAAGTTTATTGTGTCCAAACACAAGCCATACAGCAGTATGCACTGGACATCTCTCAGTGCTTGCCACCACCAATTGAAAAGTCGGGTATAGAGAAGTCAGAGTCTAGTGTATCTCTTGATAAAGTTAATCTTCCACCGCTAGACCCATCTGAAAGCAAATCTATGGAGGCATCGTACTCTACGCCTGGGCCAAGTAATGAAGTCAGTGTTCCCGCAAGCTCTTCCGAGGCTAACTGTCACGAGCTTAATACCACATACGTGGACTCTACTCCTACTTCACTCCTATCAGCATCAAGCCTTACTGGCATTTCCCCTGTTGCACTTCCACCTCTTCCTCTGAGTCCAAGGTTATCTAGAAAAGCTAGTGATGTTCGTGGTGATCACACTTTTGCCGATTATCCGGTTGATAGGCAGATGGATAGTCCACAGACAAGTTCATCGAGTATGCTCTCTTTGAATGATGATAATAGAGCTACGCAAGGAAATTCATCTGATGTTAATCAGCCTGCCATGTTCAAACGTCCAACTCATTTAGTAACTCCTTCTGAGCTTATGCCTATATCATCGGCTGATACAACACGTGCTATGGAAATGGGTAAGAAAGAATCTAAGATACAAGATGAAGAAATGAGTAATGACTCGGGTAATGTTGAGGTGGAGATAAAAGTTGTGGGTGAAGCTCGAATTTCTAGAAGTGGTGAGCCAACCCATCCAATCGATCATCCAATTTCAACGGAGAGAAATGAAAAATCCTTCTACTCACAGGCGTCGGATCTTGGCGTTGACATGACTCGAGAGTGTTATGCGTCACCTTCTCAATCAACTATCATGGAAGAAGCCAGAAACAGCATAATGGAGGCTCTGTCACAACCTTCACATTCCGGCGATGAGGAAGATGAGGTCAGTAATGATGTGTCTCCAACTCCGGTTTTCGAAGGGGAAAAACTGAAAGAGAGGAATGTTCAAGAATCAGCAGAAATATTGCAAGGTTCCGTTGCTGGATCAAGCATTCAATCTTTTGATACTGCATTACAACAAATTATTGCTACAGCAGAAACAGTTAAAGAGGTATTTTTAATGAATTTATATAACCTTAGTGTTACTGTTCGTGTTGCAATGTGTGTTCTGTTCATGCCTTGTAGATAAAAACATGGTGTCTGCCAGATTTCCAGCACGTTCGTATTTGGATTGTTTAGTTTAATGTTCGAACTTGCTTATGGTCCTGGGTTTTTAAAATCCTATATTTGGCATAGTCCATAGTGTGTTATTATTTACTTCGTATTAAATATTCTGATTTCTATTAAAGTTATCTCTTTTGCTCGTCCTATCTGTTTATGAGACAGATACTAATTATAAGCTGACTATGAGTATGGAACGCATGTTGAAATGTTGATGTCTTCATAGGGAGTCGATAGATTAACATGCATTTGGTAGTTGCTGTAATGGACTTGTGGGTGCTGTTTTAGTCTATTGCTGTCCTTCATTCGTTCAAATTTTTTTTAATTTTCTTTTGCAGTGTTTCATATTTTTGCAGATAGGGTCTGACTTCTATTTTTTTTCTCCGATTTTTTTTGGCCCTTTTGTTTAGTGTCTTAGTCCTCTTAGAGTTTTAGTTCTCTGCCTCAACATTACTACAGGCTTTCTCAGCTATTCAGTTATTCGCACTTATTTTTCCTACTCAGTCACCTTGTTTTCTTATTTCTTGGGTTTACTTTTGTTCAACTACCTTCTCTTTCTCACCTTGTTTTGGTCCCTATTTTCCCATCTTTCTTCCTCTGTGTTGGTTTTAATTTTTTTTTTCTGTAAGATTATAATACTAATCAAGGGATAGGGGGTAATGCCATGTACAAAAAGATAACAGTATAGGTGACACCCATTTACAAAAGGACGTCCATATACAAAATGAGAGATTTATATTATGCTCTCAAACTATCATGCGTAATCTTATGTTGGATTATCTTTTCATGTTAGCCTACCCCATGCAGAGGTTCATGTTGTCATTATCATAATGTGTACTCTAGTCCAGTGTAGTATAGTCACTTCTTATATTGTCCATGTAACTTTTATTTCTTGCAGATAATGGCCTCTATGAAAGAATTTCAAGAAATGCAGAAACAGATGAGCGCGAATGCTGCTGCACCAGTTATTAAAGAAGGTAGAAGACTAGAGGGAGCTGTGGCACGGTGCGTGGAAAAGGCTACTAAAGCTAATGCCGATGCTTTATGGGCCCGTATGCAGGAAGAAATGGCTAAACATGAGAAATTGATACGAGATCGTACTCAGCAAATATCTGGCAATCTGATGAGTAAGGATGTTGTCCCCATGCTTGAGAGATTATTGAAGAAAGAACTTACCGCTGTTGGTACAAATATTACTCGTTCAATAATTCCAGCTATCGAGAAAACCGTTAGTTCAGCTATTACCGAATCCTTCCAGGTTTGACCCTCGGTTACTTACTCATATTATTTTAAGAACAAATGATTTGAAGATTTCCAGCTTTACCAGTGAATAACCTAATACTCCCTCCATCCCGTTTTTATTGTCCCCTTTTCCCCCTATATTTATCTCATAATTATTGTCCCTTGCTAAATTTAGCAAGGAAAAGTTGTAAATCTTCAATATTGCACCTAGATAATTTAGCTACTAAACCATCTTCATCCCAATGATATTCTCCCCATTCCCTTTAATTCTGGGAGTGTGATTGGTATTTCATCATCTTCTCTTAAATCATCCCAAAATAGAACGGGGGAAAATAAAAGTGGGATGGAGGGAGTATAACTGTTAAAAGGATATTATGCGTTAAAAAAGCAACGGAGCTTCTGAAACTGAAAGTTGGGTTGGCCAATACCTTATACCATAGTCCGTAAAAGGATGTCATCTATTTGTTCATTGCAAACTTATATCGGTTTTTCTAACGCGTGCCCTTAGGGCACACGTTAATAATCCTCCATCTATCTAACAGCAACATAATATGGAATCTTTTTACATATTTTAAGAAACTCGATAATTTGTTGCCTAATTTAATCAGTTTTCTCTCTCCTATCACTAATTTCCATTTTTTGTTATGCGGTTATTAATTTTCTTTAATTTCTTACTCCATGTCTTAGTCCTCTAACTTCCCCGTATACTTCCAGCCATCTTATTTTTGTTAGCCTTTGATCTCCATTTCCATCGGCATTCCAAGGACTTAGAATTCACCCTAAGCCCATTTCCGATAGTTCCTTCCAGTTTGCCACCATTGAATTTCCCAAAAATTATACGATATCGGATATACACCACACGAGAATGAACTGCCTCGTGAGACGGTCAAAAAAGACATCTTCATTCGATTGCATCCAAAGTACGGTCTGGTTCGTCGGGCAAAAATGTTGACGGCCAACACGACTGTAGTACTTGCTTAATTGCAGGTTGGGGTTGGGGGGGGAATAGATTATTAGAAAGGAAGACGGTAATCATAAGATGTAATTTTTTTTCCAAATGGTGTGAATTAAAATAAAAGGAGATACGGAGAATAATTAAGTAAGGCATGATTTTGGGAGTTTCCTTTAATTATGTAAAAAGATTCCATATTATGTTGCTGTTAGATAGATGGAGCATAATTAACGTGTGCCCTTAGGGCACGCGTTAGAAAAACCGAACTTATATACACAAAGCACTATTCCCTATGGTCTGCCCTAGGGTGAAGGACCAAAAAGTGTAGGTCCTTAAAAGCCGAAGAAAGTTAATTTCATGTCCTTGTGCTAGTATATTTGTAATTTGTAAATAGCGCAAGAAAAATAGAAGAGAATATTTTAAAGATCTTTAGCAGTTGATGACATTTTACCGAATAATATATTATTTTTAATTGTAACTCACTACCGGAAAATGGAAAGCAACGGAGTATAGGAACAACACTTATTGGCCTCATGCATGCACTTCCTTTAATGTTTTACTTATTACACCTATTCTTTCTTAACCTGCTACTGTTTCACAGAGAGGTGTCGGTGACAAGGCAGCTAGTCAGCTAGAGAAGTCAGTGACTACAAAACTAGAACCTGCAGTTGCAAGGCAAATTCAACTCCAGTTCCAGACTTCTGGCAAACAAGCACTTCAGGTGCACATAATTCTCATTCAGAATCATTTCTTATGTATATGAATAAATTTAATTGATGAATCATGTTAGCCTACTGCCAACCCAAAATATTTTGGGGTTAAGATTTTGTTGTTGTACAAGATTGACGCCTTTCAAGGTATATGGTTATGATGAGAAATAAAGAAACCAGATTTTGTTGTTTTTGTATTTGTATTTGTATTTTGGTCTCATAGCTATTGATTTAAGTTGGTTTCAAGTTGTAATGTCGTGACAAGATCCATGTTTGTTTGCAGGATGGATTGAAGTCTTGCTTTGAAGCTTCAATTATCCCTGCTTTTGAGGTCACTTGCAAAGCCATGTTTGAGCAAATAGATGTTGCATTTCAAAAGGGGATTGTTGAACATACACAAGCTGCTCAACATCACATCGAGAATACACATTCTCCATTAGCCCTCGCTCTTAGGGTATGATTTTTTTCTAAACATAATGGATATCTGAGCTTGGTTTGATTCACCTATTATAAATAGTTGATTTAGCGCGTTATATCATATCTTGATTAGGAATATACCAACATTGTTGTTGAGAAGGCATTTCCTGCTTGGAGTAAATGGTTTCTATCCAAACAGTGTGGCTAAGAGAGCCCTTGGTTTTATATGTTTTGAGCTTATTTGTTCCTTTTTGAAGTCCATATATTGGATTTTGAGGTTGGGAA
Organism: Silene vulgaris; assembly: GCA_036897335.1. NCBI lineage: Eukaryota > Viridiplantae > Streptophyta > Magnoliopsida > Caryophyllales > Caryophyllaceae > Silene > Silene vulgaris. The sequence goes on from JAYMSF010001911.1 coordinate 10,590, forward strand.
TTCAAGGGAACGAAATCATAGCAAAATTATGAACTCCTTTTATTTCCTGATGTAGCGAATTCAAGTTAGCATTCTATTGACTTTTATACGCCTTTCATTTACAGGCTGTGGCATCTATCAAGGATGGGAAACGAATCCTTTTCCGCTTTGACAGGGCTGCATTTGCATTCAAATTCCTGCCCTTTAAGGTTCCATATCCAGTGCCGTTCAAACTTCTTGGAGATGAAGCAAAAGGCTGGTTGGATACTACATATTTGTCTGATTCTGGAAACATACGCATTTCAAGGGGAAATAAGGTAATACAGGTCCATCCTACTCTTTATTGCCAAGGTTTTGCTATGTTTAACTGACGGTAAGGGATTCCGTTACTGTGTTATAGTACAAGGTACTACGTTTGTGCTCCAGAAGGAAATTGAACCTAGGCAAGAGCTGCTTTCGGCTATTTCTACTGGGAACGGAGTAACACAGGTTAGTTTGGAAATCGAGTTTCAAAAGAATGCTTAACTAACTTGGTA
>JAYMSF010001912.1:0-11104 GCA_036897335.1 Silene vulgaris
AGGGGAGGGGGAAGGAGGGAAGAGAAAGGGAGGTAAGGGAAGGGGAGGGCAAATGGGATGTTGGTGTTTGGATACAATTTCCTTCTAAATCTTGCCTATTCTGGAGAGATTTTGATTTGACTTGGATGAGGAGAAATGGATCCCTCCAAATCTCTCCCCATCCATTTCTCTCCGCCTTTATTTGCTATCCAAACAAGGGATTTTAAATCCCCTAGGTGTGTTTGGATTGAGGGATTTGGAGGGAAAGGAAAGGGAGGGAAAGTAAGGGATTTAAAATCCTTCGTTTGGATAACAAATAAGGGTGGAGGGAATTGGAGGGGGTGGGATTTGGAGGGATCCATTTTCTCTCCTCCAAGGCAAATCAAAAATCTCTCCAACATAGGAAAGATTTGGGAGGGAAAATGTATCTAAACAACCACTTCCCCCATTTTCCCTCCCCTTCTCTCCCCTCCCTTTCCTTTCCTTCTATTTCCCTCCCCTCCCTTTCCCTCCTATTTTGCTATCTGAACAAGCCCTAATAGTTGTACTTCACGCTCCTAGTTCTATAAGAGGACTGCCTATTTCTTTTTCCTTGACTCTTTTAGCCAGGTTGCTTGCAAGTGAAATTCAGATTTCTTCTGGTTTTGTGCTGCTTATCTTTGGCTCAAAGAACAAATGTTATCAACTCGCCTAGCAACCTTGTGTTACAACATTGTTTTAGAGCTTTAATAAAGACAAATGTCGTTCAAGATAAGAACACACCTAGGCCTAGTAACCTTGTTTGAACAGTGTTCCAAAGCTAGACCCCAAAAAAAAAATGCGATGTAGTAAACTTACCCTGCTTCCTCTGGGGAAAGAAGGGGACACTACAGTAGAAGGCTTTCTTTTAGTGTAAACTGTAAAGGGATTCCCTCACAGCCTCACTTTTATTTTTATAATTCCTTACGGAGTATTACTTTTGTTTATTTATTTTCTGTATAGTACTTTCTGTATGTATGTAAATTTCTTTTAACAACCCCTTTCTTGTAAAGTTTTAAAATCTCGATTTCGGTGACTGTTGCGGTATCAATTGTTGCGGACTAATCTCGCTGAATGCGTTTTGATATCGCGTTAAAACAAGGTGAAAGACGATCGTGATAAACTCCAAAACCTTTATAACTTGGTCGAGTATCAGTGTCGCAGCCGAAATTTTTTTACTTGATGACTTTTCAAATCTTTTGACTTAAATCTCCATATAATTATCGAGCCCCGTAGGATGCCCTCGCTGCCTCGCTGGTTTCAAATGATGATTCATTTCAGCCGACCCAAAATCATTTTGGGACTAAGGCTCTGATGTTGTGGTTTTGTTGTTACTTGTATAGAGACCACTTTTTTCCTTCTTAATTTTACTAATCACTAGCGGTGTCAAGTCTGATTTATGTCAATTTTCCGAATTATTTTCAAACCGAGGCTCCATTGTTGGTGGTGGTGATGTAAAGAGAGTCACAATGACTGTTTTAATGCTGACAAACTTCGGTTGACTTGAAGACATTATGAGTGTGGAGTTTTGTCTTTGTGGCTGAACTCAAATATGGCAAATGAATTTATACTCATCAGGCGTCAACTAAATGCCTTGATCGACAACTTGTTTGTGTCAACTATTAGCAGGCTAGCAGCTATGGCCTATGGGCATCTTCTAATGTTGGACATCAATCTTGGAGTTTCTGCCATTTTGTATCGCTGAGTATTATTGGATGCAAATACGATTGATGAATCCTTCACACTCTCACTTGTCTGTACATTGAATTTAAGAAACAAGTTTTAAATATGGAACAGTGACTTCCGTGCTTGGTCAGAGTCTAGAAATTCATAGTTTTTATGATTTAAACGAGATTTATGTTTTTATTTACCATTCATAGTAACTATTATGTTTCAACTCTTGCAGGCATCAGCTAACACTATACTTTCTCATTTTCTCGGACTCGTTTCATCTTTGGAATTGCTGAGATCAGTGACATTACCTCCTGCCCAAGTTAATCCTGTTTCCAAATTAGCTTAGGTTTCGATGTACACAGACACATTGTAGACGAGTTTTGTAGTTTTGGAGGCAAGCTACGATTGTTTGCAGGACATGTTTTGTTACCCACTCTCATGTCAATAGGCTTGCGGGATTAATGTCAATAAAACTAAAAACTTGAAGGTATTTGGAGCTGGTATTGCTTGTGTTATATCATTTCCATCTATTTAAACTCTTCTGTTACAACATTCTCGTCCGAGTTTTAGATTGAACCGTGAACACCCCTTATTTTGAGCTAACTCATGTTGCTAGATAACTTTGTGTATTCACAGCTTTACCGTCTCTCTTATTAATTGAAGTAGCAGACGCACCAAATGTTAATTCCCACTATTTTCCACGTTACTCTACATTTTGATGTCAAATGAGACGCAAGACAAGTAATCCAATACAATATATGAGGGAGAGGGTTCGAACCTGTGACCTATTGTACAATTTAGAGAACAAATATGAGAAAATGGTAAGGGGTATTATGTGTGTGCTATAAAAATCAACACTCTTTAATTAATCAAATCTCGGATTTCTACATTTGACAAATATCAATAATGTTACAGGTATCAGATACTATCATACAAAGCCCAAATCTAAAAACAAGACCAGTTAAACCCAGAATTCCCTTCATTCTGAAATGCTCAAACCGGCTCTAAAACCAATGTCAATAACCTTTCCGGAACAAGTAATGCGCAAACTGGTCAGCAGTTGCCACAGCACATGACGCGGAACCGATTGAGCCCTCATAACTGAAAAAAAAATATCGAACAAAAGATCAAGGGCTTCAACGATGGATCAGTTATGCATTAATCACATCTTTTGTACAATTAAACGAAAGTTTAAGGCACATAAACTGAAGTACTGAACTAAGATGAGGTTTATACTTACAGGGCAACTACGAGAAACACTCCTGTTTGCATCACCACAATGCCTTCACCTGAGGGCTTTGCCGTATTCATGCACCTTGCATGAAACCATTTCTCATGAATTGATGTTACTAAATCTGCCATGGGAATCACCAAGATCACAATCACATACAGTTGACGATATTATTATCCCATATCCTAAAGGGCTCTTCCATAAGGCGGGGTAGGGGGAGTGGATGTATGCACCTACAATCCTATAATGATAACCAAATTTCAAAAATTGAATCAATTAAACAATTGCCCCGACGTACAAGGAGCACGTCTAAACCATTTTTCTAAGGAGTATAAGTTATACTCTGTAGGCTACCTGCTTCCCTCTACCAGAATGAACCGTGACGACATTTTTGTATGAGTGATGGATTCATGTCACGGGTTCAAAAAATCGTAATCATACAAAAATGCTCTTGTAGCTCAGATACTTACAACTATGTTACTCCTACTCTTCATATATCCTCGGGGGCATGTGTAACTATGTCCGAATATCCGATACTTGACACTCGGACAAGGTTTTGACTCTTGGACACCTGATTTAATGCCAAAATACGCATATTTTCATAAAAATAGCCAAGTCCGACACTTGGACACACCCATGTCGGATACTTTCTAACGAGTTTAAGTAACATAAGTTACAACAGCCTTTTTCAACTTGACTGACCACTATAAAGAAGATTGTGCATAGCTGAGGCACAACTTACATTCATTTGGTCCAAGGAGAAAGGTCTCCGCTTGGAGTTTATTGCGCTTTACAAAATTGATCAACTGACTGACTTCAATAGGATCTGCCTTTATTCCTTCTTCCTCTGCACTGCAAATACCAAAATAAGCATCAGTACACTTGATGCCTTCTCAAAGTACACCTGATGAAAAAAAGCTTCATCCATTACATCCATCATTTATCTTTTTATATTTTTCAGCTCTCGGTAAAATCTTTTAAAAGATTTGATGCCTTCTACATTTTAATTACTCCAGTGAGAAATATGCAAACTATAACCAAACTGAACCTTACCTGTGTTTCATAGTCTCTTAGGCCTTACCAAAACCCGGTAGATTCTTTGTGACTAGAATACTATGGAGAAGGGAAACCAAACAAGTTGGAACAGTTTCCAGATTCAGAAACAAGAAATTTGCAGCTGTGGACTATTACTTCTTGAAAGGAATGATCTCTATAGAACATATTTAGCGTTATAGAAAGTAGCAACGGTAAAGGTGTCAAATGGGAGTATAGCTATAATATGGATGGAGATGAGTATCAAGGGTATTCACTCATTTTCTATAACATAAAACCCAATAAAAAGATATCAATCCTTTATCTTGGCAACAGATGACGTAACAACATAGTACTAGAGGCATTTTACTAAACAACCATTACATAAAAAAAATTGAAGCCCTGCTCTAGTTTTCAGGGAATCCTCATTGCAATGAAGCACCTTTATCAACAAATACACAAAAAACATTGAACAGTATCTGTTTGAGCTTAGAAGGGATTGAATAATGCAGAAGGCGTAGAAAACTCCATATTACTTACATGGTAGATAAGAGGCGTGAAGGCCCAGTTGGATCATAATGGAGAAGTAAAGCCGCCTTTAGCGGTTGACCTTTGGATTAAGAACAAAAACCCAAATTAGTTCAAGCCCCTTTTTAGACCAGGTTAAATCGGGGGGAAACTGATTAAACCAAGTTGCTCACCAGAACCTACATTATCAGGTGCCCATTTATCCCACCATTTGTTGACAAGAGACCAATCCATCACAGCCAACTACACACTGTACGAGTAAAATCAACATCCATTACACGATGTGCTTTAAAAAACCGTTTTATCAGAGTATTACACATCATTAATAACTCAACTTCTCCTAATTCTGCAGTTCTCTAATCTCAATCACTTACTATATAAACAATTCTCAATCAAAGAATGATCTCACTGAGTTTAATTAAACGAAGTATACATACTTCATAAGAACACAACTTACACAAGGAGTAAAGGTGAAAGCCACACCAAATCAACATAATCGAACTACAAAATAATACTTCGTAACATTAGATACGACTACATCATACAACCATAAGAGAAAAACAAATGAGGATAACAAGAAAACTAACTTCTACGACTTCCCTTGTCTGACATTGTTGTCTATGAAAAGTTCCCATTTAATTGAATGAAATGAGGTAGAGATACATTATCCGAACATGAGGAAGGAAACTGAAAGCCATGCAATAACACAAATCAATACTTACTCCATTTCAATGACTTGTAAACAAATTTTATATTACAAAATCGTATATAATTCATTAGAACAGAATAATAGAGCTAGTAGAAACATAGATTAGATTTTAACTACATCACAGAAAGACAAGTGAAGATACCAAACAACAAGAAGGACAACAACAATACCCAGTATCTCCTTAAGGGGTCTCGCAATTAGTGGAACGAATACGATGTACGCAGCCTTACACTATGTTAGCAATACAGAAAGATTGATTTGGGGTACTGGGTATGCATTATTTCTGAAATTGCCGTTATGACAGACAATACATGAACAACTGGATTTCCTCTACGCAATCATCTAATTAAACTACAATCCCCAGAAACAATCCAACATCACAATCACAATCACAATCACAATTCACGACTAAATTCCATCATATGAAAAGGGTAAATAAGCATTGCACAAATTCAATTTGGTAAAATCAAAATATAACGTATACTGTATAACGCAAGCACAAATTACAGCTCGTAATTATTAAAAAGTGAGCAAGTTTAGTTTACCTGCAGGCGGGATTGTAGTGAAGGTGAGATCTTGATGAACTAAATTCAGAAGACAGTGGCTTTGGCACAATACGAGAAGAAGGTTGGGGAGGACGGGAAGGAGGAATTCGGTATTTTAAGTTACTCCTCTTACTTTTCGGTTGGTCTCTCCTAGAACGGGTATATCCGTTTTAAATTATGATTTTTGACGGGTTTATAAGTTATGATTTGTTGTGTCCGAGAAATTATATTCTTGTAATCTTGTGTCTTGACTCCTAAGGGTCTAATGTAGACGTTTTGAGTTGGTCTCTCCTAGAACGGGTATATCCGTTTTAAATTTGGTTTATAGTGTTATAAGATCGAGTAGTTTATGCCTTTATGGTAAAGATGATTTGAGGATTTGATAACTCAACCTAAAATCTTAGAACTTGAGAATTGTGAGGTTTTATCTGTTAAAATGCTTAATATTTTGACAATTATTTAGTGTTTTATACAATTGTCTTGAATCAATGGGTTCCTGGGATCCAACTCTACACAAGGTCCTTATTCCCGGTCTCAACTCTTAAGCTACTGTGTTAAAATAACGTTCCATTGTATTAGCGTGTTCTTAAAACGTTTTTTGGACAATTTTCAATTAATTCTGACATTACAAACCAATAAACCATGATGTCGCGATGTATTATAGGCAATAACATAGTGATTTGATCTACTTACGGTTTCACAATTTATCAGTTTTAGCAATCCTTGGTAAACGAAGTGCCTTTTGCTGAGTTTTGCATACCGTATAACCTTAGCGAGGAGCTTATAATGTTTCTACGCGAATTTGAAATATCGCCCTGGTAAACCACTCAGAGTGAACTATAGCATTCGACACATGACTGTATGCAATTTAATTATTCATTTCAGATAAGTGAAAGGATATCTTATCATTTACAGAAGTACACAGCAACATATATGATGATATATAGTTTAGCACTCAAACAAACATTGTTTTTGATAAAAAACCACATTGAATTTGCGCCAAACACGAATTGCAATTCGGAAATAACAAAAGAAAAAGAGTGTGTACAACTCGACCATCCTCAGCAACAAATAAAAAGGAACTGTAAAAATTAGACGTCAAGTTTACTGCCGGCCACATCGACAACGAAACGGTAACGCACATCATTCTTCTCAAGCCTTTCCATAGCTTCATTAATGTAGTCCATCGTAACAATCTCTATTTGAGATGTCAAATTCTTCTCATTACAAAATTGTAACATATCCTCCATTTCTTTCATGCTTCCTATGAATGTCCCTGTTATCGCCTTTCTCCCTGATTCACATTGCAAACACATCTTCATTTGTTAACATGTCAGTCACAACTTAATATCGCTCAATCAAATTTGAACTGGTTCAGTTAATGGCCATGGTACTTAGTCTCGAGTATGTTGACTACATTCAGGACACGGGTACATATTGAGTACGGGTCCAATTGTCAGGTCAATTACTCTCTATTACCGGTAACTTAAAAGAAAGGTGTTGGTAGGAGTAAGGGCTTACCAAGCATGATCATGGGCGTAAGGAATTGAAGAGGTTCGCCGAGAACACCATTCAAAATAAGTTTGCCATTCATCCGCAATAGTGGAAGGTAAGGTTCAAGAGGGTGAACAACAGGAATAGTATCAATAATATAGTCAAGTGAATCAGCCACTTCTTGCATTTTCTCAGCATCTGAGCTTACTACATATGCATCTGCACCCAAATGATCCAACGCCTCGACTCTCTTCCTGTCTGACGAGCTTATGACGGTCACATGATGGCCCATTGCTTTGGCTATCTTCACTCCCATGTGTCCCACACCTCCTAGCCCCAATATCCCACCTCTCATTCCGCTTTTGCTTAGCCCGAAGTGTTTTAGTGGGCTGTACACTGTTACACCTGCACACAGTAGTGGTGCTGCCTGTTCTGATGCCATCCCTTCTGGTATTTTCACCACAAATCTGACAAAATATTTCAAAAGTGAATCATTTAAGCACTCTCAAAATCGTCTGGTAGTAGGCTGTTCTTACTTCTTATGTAAAACCGTCATTGCCTATGACAGGAAAATAGATTGAACTTACTTTTGATCAGCAACGGTATGAGAGGCGAAGCCACCCTGGGTGGGCTTGCCATCAAGGTAGACATCATTGTAAGACCAGATTTTCTTGTTACAGTACTGCTCTTCTTCCGACTGGCAAGGGTGGCAATTCCGGCAGCACTGTACGATCAGACCGACTCCCACTCGATCCCCAGCTTTGAATTTTGTCACTTCAGATCCTACCTCCACCACTTCACCCACCACCTCATGTCTGCATTTACCGGGTTTAACTTCTTAGCAATAGCATTAATACTACATATATCATATTGAAGTAATTGAACATGGACAAGTTAGTTAAATGTCTGAGAAACCCGACCTTTAATTTGGTCACTAGTAGCTAATTTGTGGTTGCTAATTTGCAACAACTGATATTAGTGGTTGCTAATTTGCAACAACTGATATTAGTAGCTAATTTGCAACTAAAATAAATTCAGATGCTAATCAGCGACCAAAAAATGTTGGTCGCAAAATTGCAACTAATTTAGCGACTAACACAGATTAGCGACAAGGCCTTTAGCGACCAACAATATTTAGTCGCTAATTGGTCGCTAAACGCATTTAGCGACTATATTTTGACTATTTGCGACCAAATCAGTTAGTCGCTAATCACCCTTTTCCTTGTAGTGACTTTGAATCCAACCGGACTCGAAATGTGTGAGAAACCCAAGATAACGGATTCAAATTAACTTGGCCCAAACTTAGATTCAATCGACCTACTATTACCAATCCTTCATAATATGGACACATCGTTGTACTAAAATGACTTTTCATTTTAAACGATTCAGTAGCTAGACTATACAATCAGTTGTATTGCAAAACATCGATTGAAACATATCCAACAAAAGAGAAACAAGACTAAAAACAACCAAACAAATCGAAGCAATCCACGCTCAACTTTTACGTCATGAAGCATTATTTTGTGAATCTTGTCCTTTGAGAAAAAAGCAATCCCTTCCACTTTAACAAATTCAAATCACATCTTTAGATGTTTAAATGTTTTGTGTCAATTGTAGGTAGATTGGTAGGTAAATGTTTTGGACTTTACGTATTCAAATCATCTTTACACCGTAGAAAACACATTCTTATCATCTTACTGATAACGACTTCGTCTTTCTATCCTCATTATTGATTAATCTTGTATCATTTTTATTAATAGTATTTTGATTAAACCTAAATAAATAATCGAGATAAAGAGAATATTGTACTCTGTAGTTTGTATTTGGTTCATTTTAAAGAGGTATAAATGGGAATCGAGTTTGAAACTTGAGGGGAAGAGATATCATTTAATCATTCACGCGTCACGGATATAGAAAACACGAACATTTACTTACCGATCGATTTTGAAACTTGAGGGGAAGAAATATCATTAAATCGAGTTTTGTTTTAAAAATTATCTCATCAATTTGTACTCTTTCTTAGTCATACGAAGTAACGTCATGTATAGAGAAAACAAGAACATCCACAGTACCACTAAGCAATTTAATCGTTCTCTTACTCTCGTACTAGTCATAAAAGTAGAAGGAAATTTGTGACGTCTAATGAATTCCCGACTTAATTAAGCTGATATTGATAAGATATACCATAAACGTGAGCATATATATACGGATTGAAAGAAAGATCAGCTCAACTAAAAGTTTAAGCTGATTAAATAAAAGCAAAAAGTGCGATGAAAGGCACAAACCCGGGAACCATTGGATAGTTAGACATGCCGAGATCATTCTTAGCTTGATGAAGATCGGAGTGGCATATTCCACAGCAATGAATCTTTATGTACACGTCCTCTGGCCCTGTTTCTCTGTTTTCATATTACGTGTTAACGGATTAGGGTCGAGGTTAATATATTGCTCCTTATTTTGTACTTGTATAATGGAGTAATAGTTTATTTGTCGATTCCTAGTTAAATTTTGTATCACTACTTATTGTGCAGATGACCGTTCCATCCCAATCATTGGTTACATTTAGACAAATACTTCTCACAAAAAACATGAGGTCTCAATTCGAAATCCGTTAGCATTAAAATTACATGTATAACCCCTTTACTACAAAATCACCAATAAGAACCGATTGATATAATTCTCGTCGAAACATTTTTATTATAGGTTATCGAAAATATGTTTTGACATAGGTAAGGTTGTGTAAATCCGATCCTGCTAAAGCACCAAGGAAAACAAAAATAAGCAAAATGCAAAGACGGAGCATGGAAGCTTAGTAGTGAACCTGAGAGAGTAAGAATAAGGAGAAAGAAGACCAGTGGAATCTTTAGCTGCCCATCCAGTAATTACTTTCTCACTCCCTTGGCTACCCATCTTCTATTTCTTAGATAAAACAAAGAAATAAGCTTGATTGTTCTATGGAGTTGGTGAACAAAAGAGTGAGGAAATCAAATAGGGTTATTTATAAGAGTAAATGGGGACGTATTAAATACACAAATTCTCGTTTAGGACGGATTAAATATAGATATTGTATATAATGAAATGGAGGGAAATAAATCATGGATAAGCTTGTGAATATTTTAATTATAGAAATATTGGATTTCAAAAAGTTGGTGAGATAAGTCCTCAAAAACAGAATATTATTCAACCAAATGGAGAACGGCAAATGTACAATGTCCCCACCTTAGTGGAGAAAACGCACTACCACTTCGCTTTGTGTTTTGTGGTTGGTAAACTCGGAGGAATTCTGCGTCATTGAGTCGTCACCCTATCTACCTAACCCATTGCCCGGTAATAAAAAGGTCACCGGAAATAATTAGTCTCATTGTAAATGAGTATATCTATTTTATTATGTAAGTGGTTATATATTTGGCCTGTTTACAATTTTATACTGATAGTGTTTGTCTAAAGTGAGATTTTGTACATTGAACGATATACTTGTCATTCCAAAAATTATCTAAAAAAAAGTTAAGACTATTAGACTCTGTTTGGTAAAACTAACTAAAAAGGTAGCTGAAATCTGAAAAGTTAGCTGAAAACTGAAAATCTAACGGAAACCTAAAAAGGTAACGGATAAGTTAGCTGAAAATTAGGAGCTGATAAGGTAACTGATTATATAAAAAAAATGTTTGGCAAACTAACTGAAAATGTAGCTGATTTTGATGAAATGACGTAAAGGGACATGATAATTATTTAGTAGAATAGATTTAAGGGGTAAAAAGAAAAAATAAAGGCAAATCAGGTACCTGAAATCTCAAATGCTAAATGCTACTCTAGGCGCTGTTTGATAAACAGCATATTGCAAAAATTTCAGCATATTTGAGCCAATTAGCATATTTGACCAATCAATATGCTATT
>JAYMSF010001913.1:0-11104 GCA_036897335.1 Silene vulgaris
AAATTGTAAACAGGAAGAAGTATTGCACCATTTTTTTTTTTTTTTTAAAAAAGCTCTTTTTCAACTTAGAATAATTTGTTAAAATTTATTTTAGCATTATTATTTGGAATAAAAAGTCTCAATCCTTGAACTTTTACACTTGCAGGCAACGCAATTGGGCTTATGCCTAAATTGAATGTGAAGGTATCGTATCATCCATCTAAAAGATTAATTTTATACTTTTTATTACTCATGTGTCCTAATTAATTGTTTGTGTTTGAAATTCTTTATAAAGAATAATAAAAGCGAAACAAATAAATAAACACATAACGGATTATTTACTTCAAGTTAGAAGTATTTTAGTCCCTCTCCTCTTAGTGAACTTCCATACTTCTTAAAATTGCAAATTCACGAGGAGTCTTTATTTTTCTTTTTTGTCTATAATAATGCATGTTCTTTTTACTTTCATTTTACTTCACATATATATATTCTGTTCTAAATTTGATTTTAAATGAAAAAATGTTTTTGTTAATTTGTCTTTACTTATATGGAAAAGTGTGGGAGTTAGTTTCACAATTGCACAAAGTTATAGATGTCAATCAACATTTTTTGCGGATTCCAATTTTCAAAGTGACTTATAAAGTTCGTTGGTTCCTTACTACCAGAATAATCTTACTTGGGTTTGTTTAGGGATATGTTCTTGGTAATCCAGTTACAGACGGCGATGCTGATGGAAATGCAAAGTTCGAGTATGCACACAAAGTATCATTGTTATCCGATGAACTCTTTAAGGTAAGCGATTATATAAAAATGTTGCAAGCATTATGCTTACATTATAATGCATTTTAAAACACTACTCATATATTGATACATTACAGAAAGGAAAGTATAGAAAGGGGATCGAAGGGAAACCATTAAAATTGACCGAACAGCACCCGAATATCCAATACTTATTTAACACGTAAGGGAGGATAAGTTGGTAATTTCAACACCTAAGTAATTCCTTCTTGCTCTCTTAAAAAAGTATTAGACCTCTCCAATTACTTGAGCTGATCGTATCTCGGAAAAATTATATTGGTACATCCGAATTAAAAAGGCATTACCTGACTTTTGTATTTTTTTTTTTGTTAAACATATTATTTTGTGAAAGTGTTTAAATAACGTGGGTTTGATTGATTGGTGTGGGATACGATTCTTATAGAAATTCATGGTTTATTGCATCAGTCGGCTACGATACGTTGCAATACTAACTTCGTTAATGTGGATGCGAACAACACGGAATGTCTAAAGAGTATACAAGTTATGAACCAAGTATGTATCTTTATTCTTTTCCCGTATTTATGAATAGAGATCATTTGTCTATTTTTGCGTCTCAATTCCTGTTTTATTGTCTTTTATCTTATGACACATCACTCATCACATAATGAAAATGATGGTAATACTTTCTATTAAACTAATAACGTGTTACATGGAGGGATAATAGGACATAGGATGGAACACAAAATGGGACAGAGAATCTGCTCTCCTTATTTACCTCCTCATCATGTGAATGAACCTTTTCAGGCATCACACATTCACAAGCCTTAAAATAAGTTAAATGTTATTGAATAAACCAATTATTATCATATTATAAAACCGTCTTACTTTAAAACGACTCGCATAACAATTATTGAATAAAGGTGAAACAAAAGAAGGTTATGATTTTTTTTTAATTTAAGACGTCGTTCTTAAGTAAAACTTACTGATCCAAGTATTCAGAATAAGAGGTAGTCTAGGGTCTCCTAATTTCATAACCTTACTTTTATGTTATTATTATGAAGAGGGATCTATTTTAAAACTTATAATTAGTCTGAAAATATAAATTATAAAATAAAATTATTATTACATTGGACAAATCATTTTTAAAATAAGCAATGGTACAGTTTTTGCAGGGTTTGTTAGAATTGAATCTAATAACATGGTCTCTATATATACTTGTATATTCGAAACAGGATGTGAAATTAATAAACGCGGAGAATGTATTAGAGCATAACTGTTTCCATGGATCTCCGAGGCTGCTTAAGAAGCTTTCACCGCGTATCTATCAAAACTCTCCTGATGATATTGTTTTTGCTCTTCCTTCTCCATTGCATATTGATGAACAAAGTTGTCGGGTAATATTTCTCCCATTGTATACCTCACTACTTATTACAAAATATTACTATATTCGGAATATATTATTATTAGAAATACGATTAGGGTTAGAGAATATTACGTGATAACATTTTATACAATATTTTGGAATAATCTTAGAGTACCCTCAAAGACGTCCTACTACTAACTGTAACCGTTACTATCAATAGTAGCGACATATGATAGAAAAACGTATTCAAAATAACAAATGGTATACTTGTATATATACTTGTATATTATGAAACAAGATGTCAAATCAATAAATGGATCTCTATATATACTTGTACATAATAAATTGTTCCATTTGTTATTATCATGGATATTACTTGTACATAATAAATTGTACCATTTGCTATTATCATAGATATTTTACATGTTACCTCTCAATTTTTCGACTTTCTACGTGGTATCCTTACACTTTTTAAAACAGAGTACATGATACCCCTAAACTTTATTTTCCGTCAGTTAAACTTAGTTTTAGGCGTTAAGTGATTACTTGTCACTTATTCATCCCATGACATATATAAGAAATCTATTAGGCTCAATATCCATTTTTGGACATGATAATTTGGCAGGGGTTCAATAAATTTTCCGTCATAATTTTTTAGCTCATATATATCAATGAAATATACGATGGTTATGTCACAAAAGTAGCCCAGCATATGCCTCAAAACTTCGAAAGTAACCTAATTTAGTTTTTTTTCTTTTTTTTTTCCCATAAAGTAACCTAATTAGTTTGTGTTACAGAGTCATCTGCTCGCGTACACGTGGGCTAATGATAAAGAAGTTAGAGAAGCCTTGCGCATTCAAGAGGTATGTTGGCGACTCATATTTTCTTAACCAAGATGCTTTGATGGACTTATTTGGCAATTATTACAGAGTATACTTGTTGTTTTCTAAAAAAAGGTCAAATTCACATGAGTTTACCTTCATCCACTTCTAAAAAAAAAAAAAAATATTACCCTCATCCAATTTCATGTAAATTGTAAGTTTGAGGCAGCCAATTCACAAAAAATTTCAATTGACTAAAGGAAGAGTTAGTAATTTAGACCAAGGGTGTATTCATCGGTGGTTTCGAATTTCGATGAGGTTGCAGTGGTATAAGAGCATGTACACTAGAGAGTATATTAGTATATTCTTATCTTTTTCTTTTACTCTCTCATTTTTTAACACATTATTTTCTCTATGACTCACATTCATTTCCACTATGTTCATCCTTTTGTTATACTCCCCTCGTCTTGGTCAATTGATGTCCTTTGGTTTTGGCACAAAGACCAAGGAAAGAGGAATGACCCAATTACTAAATGTCAAATGGAACAAATTGAATGTAAATGATCAAATTGTTTATCAAATTCATTCTTAAAATAGAAAGGATAACAAATGACTGAGACACCCCAATATGGAAAAAGACAACAAATGACCGGGATAAAGGGAGTATATTTTTGTTCACAATGGAGAGAATCCTCTTATCCAGTCTATACCATTTTAATTATGAGAGAGTAAAAGAAAAAAAAAACATATCAAAGAAACAAATTCAAACTATTTTTCCTAGTTGTTTTTACATCAGAAATATTTCACTCTCTCAAAAACATATCATCATAAAAATTTATCAACCCTGTTAACCCTTAGTGTTAGCCCTACATGAACATATCAAAGAAACAAATTACAAACACATCAAATCTATGACAACAACGTGCTACTGAGATTTCCAGGATTGGGTATTGCCAAGTCCAAAGAAGCTTTTGAACTCGAAAATTGTTTGAGATCCGTATGTGGGTGAAAGACGGTAGAGGGAGGCGAGATGAGACAGATTAGGGTTTGTGTCGATTTGTTATTGGTGTGATATATGATGTGTCGTATGTTGTGGCTCTTTACTTCTTTATGTTCTTTTTTTTTTCCAGTTTTTTAAAATTCGAATCGGATTCGAATATCCAGTTTTAAGAAAATCACAATCCACATCCAATCCAGTTTATTTGGAAAAACCGGGTCTGATATCAAATTTAAATGGTATCTATATATTCGGATTTTTTTTTTCAGATTTCGGACCGGATTCAAAAAATATTCGTATCAATTTTTTTTTGCTCAACCCTACCTGGAGGACACGAGAGTCTTTCCATGGGTTATATGTGCAAAGGAACTAAGGGTAGATTTGTTTATTTTCCATGTTTATTTCATTCCATATTCTTTTCTTTTTATTTTTTCGTGATGAAAGTTGGACTGTTAAATGGCCGTGAAATGGAATCACACCGTTATGCATAAAATATTTTCTAATTTTAAACATTTGTCAGGGAAGCATAGGTCGTTGGACAAGATGTAATTACAGTATAGCATATGATCAAAATGCCCAGAGTTCCTTTGACTATCATATGAATTTCTCAAGAAAAGAGTCTCTCCAAGTTCTAATCTACAGGTGAGGATACCTAGCATTTGGTATTTGGTTTATATGTGTACTTTGCCTGTCATTTGTGTTGTTCAACACAAAGCTTCATGATAGTTTATAGCAAGATACTACCTGTAAGAGGCTATTTGGCCTAGCTTTACAACTTAACTTACAAAGTTACGAGTGCTTTTGTAATTGAAAAAAACAAGTAAGGCTAAATACTCCCTCTAATTCACACCAAACTCCTCATTTGTTTTTAGTTGTCTTAGAGGCGGCACTTGACCGTATTATTCTTCTTTTCAACGTATAAATTTTTCACAAACGATATAATTTTGTACAAGATATTTTCATTAAAAAACTAAATATGTAGGTTTTATTTTTCAAAGATTTATATTTTTGAGTTAAATAACAATCAAACTTTTGCTCAAAAAAGCAAATAGAGAGTTTGATGTGGATTGGAGGGAGTACTATTTTTTTGGTAGTTTAAAGCTATTTTTAGAAATCCAAAAACTAATAATTAGCCCGACAAGTAGGTTTTGTTTTGGAAAATGTGTAAAGGAAAATAAATCAGAATTGTTTAAGAAGATACAATATTCCATAATTTGGAGTACATTTTATAAAATTAGATAATCAACTGATTTAAAAATTAAAAATTCAAATCAAAAGATACAATATTTCACAATCTGTATATTCCATAAAACTAGATAATCAAATGATGTAGTGATATTAATCACTCATATGATCAATAAAAGTAACAATAATAACCGCGGGAGTAGTGATCGAAAGTAATAGTAACAACGGGTGCATGTAGTGAAATTAACATCATTAAAATGCGGGAGTAGTGAAAGAAACGATAATGACGGTGGGAGTAGTGAAAGTAATAGTAGTCACAACTCACAACAAATGTAATGAAAGTAACAATAGGAACAATGGAGAAAGTATGAAAAATTAGCCAACATTATTTATTTAAATATGAGTTTGATAAAATTAACGGAAATGTATATAGCCGTAAAAACAGGGTGACTAGGTAAAGAAACAACCATAACCGGAGAGTAGTGAATATAATGGTATTAACATGATATTTCGTGAAAGTAATAATATTAACAACGAGGTAGTGAATGTGTCTCATAATTTTTTGATAAATTATACATTTCAGTATAATGGCAAAAACGTATGAGTTAAACAAGTATAAAGTAGTTTTATTTTCTAAAAAATAAAATTTAACGATAAATAGAGGTAACCCGATCGGAGTCGGGCACCAAACCTAATTATATTTATGTTGATATATTTGTTTGACGTAAATAGTTTAGATGAACAATTGTAATTCTTGAGAAATAAGAACATACATCGGAGGTAGTACCTCAGACTTTTTTTGTTATTGAGCATTTGTGTATTTTTTCTGAGCATTTTTAAGTTTATAAGTTACATTGTATTTTCTACCGTCAAAACTAAAATTTTGAGCTTATAGGTAATGCTTTTGAGTTATATTGTAATTTTTTGAGCTTAATGTTTAAGTGAATAAACTCAGAAACTTTATAGTAAAACTCAGAAACTTTAAAACAAAAACTCAAAAACTTAATTATAATGCTCAAAAACTTCAAAACTAGTGGTGGTACATTGGATTATATGATCCTCTTACTGGTAATTCTTAAACGACGGTAGAATTCAGCTCATAGCCTAATTGATACATATATAACATTGGATGCAATGTCGATAAAATTAATCATATACGGAACCCGGTTTTTTTATAAACCAACTTCTTTTATTAATCATATATATCACGGATTTCTTATATCAGAGAGATACGTTGGATATGGTTTTTAACGTATTTTTCAATTTTTATAGTTTTATTCTTGAAAATATTTTTATAAAAACATCATTTTGTATATCAATTTAGAAAACAAAAAAAAAAAATTATTTTATGAACAAGACATGGGTTTTGAGTATTCTAAATCCATACCTTATTATAGCAGAATTTGTTAAACCAAACAACCCCTAAAATCGATTTATAAGTGATTCTTCTTTTATTGAAGTTGCGTAAGTTAACCCTCGAAACATTATTTTGTTTTCAAATATTATAGTGGTGACCAAGACATGAATATACCATACGTGGGGACACTTCGGTGGATTAATGAACTAAATATCCCAATAAGTGATGAATGGAGACCATGGTTCGTTGATGGTCAAGTTGCCGGGTTAGTATATCTATCTTCTTCACTTTAATTATTTAAACAATATGCTCCGTATAAGCGTATACTCCCTCCGTTCTAATTATTTGTTATCGGTTCATTTTGGCACAATTACCAAGAAATAGCAAAAAAAGAGCGAAAAATAATGACAAACTAAAGAGGTCATTCGCAATGCCCATTTCACATGTTCACTTGCCCACTTATGTAAGACTTACTAAAAATAGAAATAGATAACAATTGAGTAATATACACGTAAACGGAAATAGTTAACAATTGACTAGCACGAAGGGCGTACTTCGTACAATTTCCAATTCCTTTTCATATCCTAAAAAATCCGTGTTTTCTACAGATACGTTACGGAGTTTTCACGTCGATCTTATGATTCTTATCGGTTGATCTATACTACTATTAAGGTGACACTTTTTAACAAGATTTTTTCATTTTGGAGAAAATAATCGTTCGATTTTTGTTTGATACATATGTTAGATATGTGACCAACTTTAACTTTATTGTTTTGGAAATAATCTTGATAGGGTGGCGGTCACACGGCTGTAACATTTAGGCGTCGAGAATGCCTTGCTATGGTGGATAGGTGGTTTTCATTGAAAATTTTGTGATTTGAATCGAACAATGTAATGAGGATTTTTGGATAATTTGGGCATGCGATATGTTAGAATTCATGATGTGTTTGTACTATGAATTTTCAAAATACTGTTGTTCAATCTACATAGTATTACAGCTAAGTTCTTTTAAGACTTTTTATTGGCTCCATGAATTAAGGGAGGGCCCTTGAATTCACACTATGAGACAGATTCTTCTTCGAGTGTAAACTAGCATCAAAAGGTGTTTTAGTAGGCTCAACATCAAAATAATAACTTCTTTAAAATTTTCACAACATAATGAGCTTGACGAAGACAACAACCTTTGCTAGTCTTAAGAACTTTTAAACCAAGAATGACATCAACGTCACCCATGTCTTTCATTTCAAAAGAAGTTTTAAGCATGCTTTTAGTAAAAATAATAACATCTAATGAAGTGTCAAAGATAAGTAAATCATCAACATAAAGTGTTATAATAAGATATAACACTACCAGTAGCATTAGACTTCATATAGATACACGTATCAGCATCGCTAGATTTAAAACCAAGCGAAACAATCACACTATGAAACTTTTCATACCATTGTTTCGGTGCCGGTTTAAGTCCATACAAAGATTTAACAGGTTTACAAACTTTATGACCAGACACTTTAAAACCATCAGGTTGATCCATATAAATCTCTTCAGCGAGATCACCATTTAAAAACGCAGTTTTCACGACCATCTGATGAATAAGCAAGTTATACATGGAAGCAATAGCAAACATCACTCTAATGGAAGCAATCTTAGTGACCGGGGAATAGGTGTCTAAATAGTCTAAACCAGATTTTAGATTTGACACTTTGCAGTTTGCACAAAATACCGAATATTTTTGAATCCGATCATCTTTCCGAGAGCTAAGATTTGAATAAAAAGTTTCGTATTTGGATTTCATTACCCTTGTATTTGAACTACCAAAATAGAAAGAATTAAATGTTTTTTTATGGTAAATTTAACATGCAATTACTTTACCATTATTGATAAGAATAAACGGGTTTTTCGTACCATTATTGATAAGAATAAGGTTATTAACCATCAGATTTACATCTGGTTTAATCAACATGCCCATTTACATTCAATGTTACGACAAGTAATTCAGAATCGGACACCCCAATTCTCCAGCGAATCCCATATTCATGGACCAAGGTACCATATTGTGAAAAATAATTGAGACAGATGGTGAATAACATTATTGGTTTTAATCTTGGCGGGGTATTTTAATCAAACGTAAACTAATGAATGAGACAGAACGAATAGTATTAGTTTTATAGTCGACGACGGTGCAGATATGTAGGAGTTGGAGAAGAAGAGGAAGTGCAACTATTCTATTACTTCATTGAATCAGAAAGAGATGTAGAAAGGGATCCTCTTATCTTATGGCTCACTGGTGGCCCTGGTTGCTCTGCTCTTTCTGGACTTGTTTTTGAGATTGGTTAGTTGACTTTTTTTGTGCTAGAAATTGCTGTAAAGTGGTGGGGCCAGGATTTTCCGTTTGGGCGAACCACTAATTTCATAAAACAAATTTGAAAAAACAAAATTTTGGATTTTTCAATTTTCTGCTAGTCCTCTCGCTCCACCACTAAAGTTAAACAGTATTTTTTTTCCGCAAAATTATAAAAAGTTTATTAACCCCCTGATTTAATCAACAGGCCCATTTACATTCAATGTTACGGCAAGTAATTATTCAGAATCGGACACCCCAATTCTCCAGCGAAACCCATATTCATGGACCAAGGTACCATATTATGAAAAATAAGTTTCAGATATACGGAGTATATTGTATAAATGTTAAGATAGATCCGCTGGATAAAGTTATAAAACTAAGCCTTGGTAGCATAATTTTAAATACCAACAAGTCTCTCTTGTTGTCACAAGCTTGTAACGGGTATTGCCGTCACAAATGAGAATTTGTGTTTAAATATGGGTAATTTTTCAAATCGTCTCTATACAATTTGTCCATGTTTTGACACGGTCATTACAAAACATACAAATTGACTACAACACATTGCACCATGTCACGTTAAATCGGGTCGAAGAGAGTAAAGAAAGGTAAACAAATTGTGACGATATATTGTATTTGTGCAGATAGCCAGTATAATATTTTTAGACTCGCCCGTGGGTACCGGATTTTCCTATGCAACGACTTCTGAAGGATATTACACTGGTGATACTTTGCAATCAACTCATATTTATGATTTCTTAAGAAAAGTAAGTTCTATTCTACATTTCCGAGTTTTATTTTAAAGATTATAAGTTTTGCCATCTTATTTTATTCGTAATTTGCCCTCCTAAGTCCTAACAACAAATCCTCAGCTCGCTCACCCCTGCTTAAACATTACGGAGTATAATTCTCTTAGTATTTGTATTTATGTAGTGGCTTATCCAGCATCCCAAATTCACCAGAAGTTCTTTATATATTTCTGGAGACTCATACTCGGGCCGAGTTGTACCAATTGTCGTTCAAAATATTTTAGAAGGTAAAGTATTAGCTCCCTTCAAGTCCAATTACCTCATTCGTAAAAGTAGATAAATCATTGAAATTTCACGCTTGCAGGAAATAAAAACGGGGTTATGCCTAAGCTGAATTTGCAGGTATCATATCGTCAATCTAAGGATATAATTTGTTCTTTTAATTTTACGCGTATTTTACACAATTTTATACCGAAAATATAAAATGGTTTACGTGAATGAACTTGTTTGGTTTGTCAAGGGATATGTTCTTGGCAATCCAACTACAGAAAATGATGCTGACGGAAATGCAAAATTCAAGTACGCACATAGAGTATCGTTGTTATCGGATGATCTCTTCAAGGTAATCGCCTTTATTTCAAATACTACAAGATTATACCGTATCTAGATTGAATTGTACTCGTCTGTCTTTTTATAAGATTCGGAGACTTACTGTTTATGTTTTAATGTTTCAGTCCGCGATGAAAAGTTGTAATGGTGACTTTGTAAAAGGTAATGCAAAGAACACGGCCGAGTGCAAAAAGAATATACAAGTTATGAACCAAGTAAGTCGTTATAATACGCACATCCTCCTTCGCTTAGTCTTACGGGGTTTGAACACAGGTCATGAATGTATATATACAACTTGTTACCTAAAACTTGTACTATTAGTCTATTACAATACAGGCTACCAGTTCGATCAACGAGGCACAGGTGTTGGAGCATACCTGTTTTTTTATATCACCGAAGCCACAGAAGAAGCTATCAACACACAACTATCAAAACCTTCATATCGATCAAGAAGCTTGTCGGGTATTTTCTCTCTTCTTGGCTTACACATTTTAAACTTATTTGAATGTTTGATATCTGATACGGAGTCACATACTCACATGAATCGATAAATGTAACGAGATATTAACTTTGTGGCTTAAATACTCCGTATATGATTTTGTGTAACAGACTCATCACTACCGGCTCGTTTACTTATGGGCTGATAATGAACAAGTTAGACAAGCTTTGCACATCAGAGAGGTATGTTGCATAACTTCACATGGATATCGACGGTTGATACCTACACAATTGTTTTTCGGTTTCATGGTCCCCCGAATATCAAAGTTGGTTAATAAGATCAATTTTACAGCGTAATTATAAATGCAACTAAGCGATTTTACTTGGTGTACTTGAAATTCTGCCTCAATCCCTAAAAACCTATGTCGCAAAATCATATTTTATTTTCGATTTTTGTCAGGGAAGCATAGGTCGTTGGACTAGATGTAATCACAGTTTAGCATATAAAG